>CAKAOI010048308.1:0-121535 GCA_916701655.1 Sebastiscus albofasciatus
AGTGTGTGTGGAGGGAGGGGTGGAGGGGGTGTGGGGGGTTAGGTTGGGGTGCAGAGAGAGAGCAAGAGAATGAGTGTACAGTATAAGCATGTACACACACAAACACACACACACACACAGTTTTAAGTGCGTACATGGTGTGTTTTTTCTGACAGTTTTGGCCCGTGTGTTTGCACAAGCGTGTATGTGTGTGTGTGCGTGTGTGTGTGTCAGACAAGGCCCCGCGGCTGAGAATCTGCTGTCGCTAAGCAGCTGACACTTCTTAGCGACAGACTGACAGATTTTCACAAACTAATTTGACTCTGAGGAAGACGACACAAGATGCTCATGAAACTTTTCACATCCTGCCAGTGGAGGATATATCGCAGTGCTCATGAAGATGAAGATGATGATGATGATGATGATGATGATGAGCTCACCACAAAAACTCGACACACACACACACACATGCAGGAAGGAATGCAGGATAGCACACCTTGTTGACAGAGGAGGTGACAGGTTGAGAGGGGGTTAGATCACCTACACATGTATGAGAGGGGTGAAAATGTCGAAATATGTGCAACAACTTCGGGGCGCTCTGAAATTGTTTTTTTTTCAGTGTGTCTGGAAGTCAGTTCATTGTAACGAGAAGGTCTAGATTTAACTGTAAATCTACAACAACTTCCAGGCGCACTGCAATTATTTTATTTACACACAAGCCGTTCATCTGTCCTTCTTCACACTTGGCGGGTGTATTGATGGAGGGCGTCTGGTGTCGACGTTGATGCAATTTGGACACAAGCCATGTTCAATATTAATAAACTTTGAATAAACAAGCGAACGGTGTTCTGTGCAGCAGCGGGGAGTCAAGCATGTCTTCTTCACCTCCCTGTAGTTGATGAACATGAGCAGATACAGCCTAAAGGAACAGCGGCACTCTGCCATTGCAACTCAAATCGTGTAAGTCTTTGCCATACTAACTTATAACATTACCGCCAGCAAAATACCTCAGCTGATTATATCCATGTTGAGCTTGTAGGACTCGATATTACAATCCCAAGTTTAATCGGCACTTTCTTGATGTCGTGAGTGGGGATAAGGGTAATCACTTCATCGGGGTCATCAGGTGGGCACCCTCCTTCATCGGTGTTTCATTGATAGGCCCACGACACCTCCAGAGGGCTCAACAGCAACACCTGGCGTCCCAGGAGCGCTCCCCTCCGCTATTACCCTCTTGCTTGTCATTTTGCAGCCCAGCTGGGATCCTTTCTCTTCAGTCAAATCCAGTTGCTGCTTCGATCGGCAGCTTCTGATAACGACCCGACGGCCATATCGGAAGACCCGTCCTCGTACGCCTATCTCCTTCAGAAGCCTGGTTGTCGACGTGGCTACAAACCCTCGACACCCTACCTCTACCGGTAGCACCTGGGTACACCAGCAGCGTTGTTCTGCCACGGCTGCTATTTCTGCATACCTCAAGCTTTTGCGTTCGTACGCTTCATCAACTGCTGCCTTCCATGGCACAGTTAACTCCACGATGAACAAGGACTTCCAACTTGAGACTATAGTTGTGATAATCTCTGGTGGATAGATGAGCTTCTGATTCAGATCAACCTGCATCTTCCAGTCCGGTCGAGCACTGTCCAGGAGGGTCGATTCCATTCTTGTAGATGGCTTCACTGGAAGTTGTCCTGCTCTTACGAAGGGGATGGTGAAATTAATACATCTGTTAAGTGTAGTTCATCTGTGTTTCTGACTGTGAGTATAGCCGCGACTTGGGCGTGTGGCGATACTATGATACTACATGGTGGGTGTATTGCTCAGGACTCGAGGAAGCACAGCGTCGAGTGTGAAGTTATTTACAAGCGGTTCTCGAGAAAGCTGCAAGCAGCAAATGCCACAGGCCAAGCATTCAGCCCGTTCTGAACAGGCATGTTCTGAACAGGCGCTGCACTAGAATACAAAAAAAGATAGGGGCTCTGTCTTTAGTAGAAAGATGTTCCAGTGAAAGCAATTTTCAGAAAGAGATTTTGCTGTTGAGTTTTTTGTTGTTGTTGTTACTTTTAGCAGCACAAATCAATCAGTTATATTAAATGTTATTGCACTGAGGTGGAAGCAGAGTAGTCTCAGAGGAGATCTCAAAACCTGGGTAAATCAAACCAGATTTATCTGCACTATAGAGGTGATTTATTTGAACCGCACCTTTCGAAGGTAACACTAAGAATAACCTCCATGTGTGTAACTGAATGTGTGAGTGAAATGAAAGCAACTACAGAGCTGTGATCCCTGAGCAGTGTGCTGCAAAACACCACGGCTAAGATAGAGACACTTTAGAAAATAATAGGCTCCGAAAGAACGATCGGCACTTCAACACCGACTCATAAGTAAACGGACGACACACACTCAAACCCATCTGTATCACTTTGCGGAGCGGCTATACGTTTTAGCCTTTCGCTGCTTTGTGAGGCACCAAGGCCAGTAAAAAGAGTCTAATTCAAAGGCCAGACACACATTCACTGGGCCATCCACACACCAGGATGTCACATCCACTCATCAGCTATCCAACACTCACCCAGCTCTTGTGGGAAATTACAATGCCAGCGCACAATGGACTTGTGTCTCTGTGTGCATGCTCGCTTGTGGCAATAAAAAAAGTGTTGATGTGAACCTGTGGAAGAGCAACTTAGCAACGGCCTGAAAAAGAGCAGGCATTAAATGCCACACACACACAGAGCCACACAAATCCAACCTCTATATTAACTCTATGGGGACCCTCGGATGGTCAATAAAAATGCCCCGAGACCTTGATGCAGATCTGATTGTCCTGAAAGCGACCCGGGCTGCTTATCTTAGCGTGGAGATAGGCTACAGTAATTCACTTAGATCCCAGATACTTCAGATAAACTCCTCTGCTGGGAACACAACAACAACAAAACAGACATGGCGGGAGGAAACACCGTATTCCCAACTCGATATTCTCCCCCCACGAACCTCCCCACTTCCTCCCTCCTTCCTTCTTCTTCTCGTCTATCTTCCCATCTAAGTTCCTCTCCGTCGCCTTTCTAAAATACCGTCCCCTGTCTCATGGATGAACTCCCTCACTCTCTCTTCTTTCTCCTCCTCCTCCTCCTCCTCCTCTTCCTTCTCATCTGCAACTTTCCATCTCTCTCTTTTTGGCACAATGAACCAAGCCGACCACATCCTGCAGCAAAGGCATTATCTAAAAAAAAATCCATAAAAGTCATCAGTGTTTTTTGTTGTTTTTCATTTCTGAACCCGCTGCTTCAGCGAGCTGTACCCCCCCGATGAAGGCAGAGAGAGAGAGAGAGAGAGAGAGAGAAGAGAGAGAGAGAAAGGGGGTCAGTTGATCAGTAAACCTTCAGAGCAATGCCAGTGCTACATCCTCACACACACACACACACACACACACACACACACACACACACAGGCGGCTGGCAGGCAGTTCTTGGATCTCAGTACAGTCAGTGGTTCAAGTCTCGCACAGCTTGTTTTTCATTCTGTCCTTCAACAAAACGAACACCCTAATTAACAGTAGTTTGCTGCTCAGCACCCATTTCACTTGCTGCATTTGTGAGGACTTCAGTGGTGGAAGAAGTATTCAGAGCCTTTATTTAATTAAAGCACCAATACAACTATGCAAAGATACTTTGTTTTAAAAGTCATTGCGGCGTTGGTGTCCCATGTGCGCCTGCGTGTTGCTACGCTTTTCCAACAAAAACTACACAGAAGCACCAAAACCGCAAAGTTATATCTAGTGAAGCCCGTCTTGCAAAACAGTGTTAACTCTTCCTGCTTCAGCCCCCCGACCGCAGTCAGAAGACACAGGGGAGACCGTAGCTTTGGTCTCCAGGGCCGGAGTCTCTGCTGTACTCTGCTCCTCTGCCTGCTTGCCTTCACTCATACACCGCGCTCGTTCTCACTCGCTCTCTCGCTCCACCTCTCAAGTGCATGTGCGCACACTCCACATTGCAGAAGAGTTAGTTTAGCTCTGAGAATATCTAGTGAATGTACAGTGGACGTTTGTGCAGAAATGAATGCTGCAGCTCCTCCAGACCAACAGAGGTTTCCCGTGTCGTTTCCTGCTGCTGAGCGAGTAACATTATCATCTCCGACCGGGGCTGCGGTGTGTCTCCCCTGTTCCTATACTGACCGCAGTCGGGAGGCTGAAGCAGGAAAACACAGTTTTCAGCATCGATTCATGGAGAGACCTTCGTCTGGTCAGCTAACATTACTGCCAGGCAGCTGAAATATAGAGTGATATTGTGGTTTTAGCTGACGTGTGTCGCCTCACTGTTTTGGGCGATGCTCATTCATGTCTATGTAGAGCGAACACAAGCGCGGGCGACAGGACACTGACTTTCGTTGACTTAACGGTCACAGGTCTCGCTCTTAACAAGCAATTTCTGATTCTTACATTGAGTCCCTTTAAGTAAAAGTCCTCCATTCAAAGTCCAACGTATGTAAAAGTATTATCAGCAAAACCCACTTAAAGTATTAAAGTAACCCCTACGTTTTGATAGTTTTGACGACACGTATATTGGTTCGGGAGGGCAGGAGAGGGGGGTGGACCTTCAGTTAGCGGTTAGCTGTATCAACTTGCATTCAGCCAGCACAAACCCCAGCAGTAGGGGTCACAGTGGGCTGGTGGCCAGCAGCTGCTGCGTGTAACCTGTGTCGGTAGTAACAGAGAGTTTGCTGATCCAGCAGGGGAGTCAGGGCGGTCCCTCAGGATCAGAGCCCTGGAGCTGGGGTTTTAGCACTGGCTGGGTGTCATAACTAACCTGCTAACTGAAGGTCGGTCTCCATCATTTTCAACGGCATTTTTTTGAAGAGATGTTGATAAAATACAATGGAGACCTCTCCTACATATAGACAAACAGAAAAGCCAACACACACACACAGTACCTAAACACTTCGCATCACTAACGCCGATCACCTGAGGAGCTATACGAGTTGCACAGAAGCGGTCCCATGGGGGCTGTTTTGTCACAGTATTTCCACACTGCAGGCGCTTCAAGGCCACACGGATGTGTTCACGCTCTTCATAAAATCAAAGACACTTACCTCCTTCTCAGTGCAGAAAAAAAATATCTGCTGCGACTGCTAATGAAAAAAAGGCTTAACTGTGAAAAATGCAGAACTGCGCCAAGAGGCAACCATCAGGGTGTGAAAGCCCTATTTAAAACCTGTCTATATCTGCTGCACTTAACATAAACAGTGTGTCAGTCTACTAGTAAAGCCTTATTTAATGCAGTTTCAATTTTAAAAACAATATGCATTTAAGTAAGGGACACTCGAGGCATACTAAGTGAGAGGAGTCACTGCGCACACCTTCTAAATCTCAACGAAGCGTCATGCGGACCTGCGCATCCGAATCCTTTTGGCCAACGGGTCTGTTACAGTAAAGGAACACTTGGCGGGTGTATTGCTGGGGACCCAAAGATGTGCAGTGTGGAAGTTGGTGCAATGTGGTTACTCAATACGTTCTATATTAATAAACTTAAAGGGACTGTTTGTAACTTCTTACACATATAAATCTACCGGGTAGGGATCCCATGCGCGCTCGCATATGCGCGCTCACGTGTGGCCAGAGTCTCTGCTCCTCTGCCTGCTTGCCTTCACTCACACATCGCGCGCATCCTCGCTGTCTTGCTCCACCTCTACACGTGCATGCGCGCACGCTACACACTGCAGAAGACATCGTAGCTCTGAGAATATCTAGTGAATGTACAGTGGACGTTTGTGCAGAAATAACTGCTGCAGCTCCTCCAGACCAACAGAGGTTTCCCGTGTCTTGTGAAGTGACGGGACTCCGCAGCGAGAAACGTTATCATCTCTGACTGGGTGCCGGAGGGAGACACCAGGGCTGAAGTAGCGGGGCTGAAGCAGGAAAAGCCAACACTAGGATCAGCATTGATTCATGGAGAGACCTTCGTCTGGTCAGCTAACATTACTGCCAAGCAGGTGAAATATAGAGTGATATTATGCTTTTAGCTGACGTGTGTCACCTCACTGTTTTGAGCGATGCTCGTTCATGTCTATTTAGAGCGAGCAAGCGCGACCCCGACGCTGACTTTCGTTGACTTAACGGCCACAGGTGTCGCTGTTAACAAGACATTTCTGAAAGTTACAAACAGTCCCTTTAAATAGAGTATCCACATTGCACCAACTTCCACATTGCACATCCTTGGGTCCCCAGCAATACACCCGTCAAGCGTGAAGCACAACGGATGAATGCCGCTCTGCGCAGCTCAAAATTCACAAGTAGACTATGACAGAAACAGCCAAACAAAACATCTCTGAATGACCCCTGTGCACATCCTCTTCTGTGCAGACCCGGAGAAGCACTGCTACTTTCGACTTTGTCTGGAGCTGTCTCTCATGCATACTGCATCTAGTGGTCTTCTTAATTGGATTGAGTTTGCTCAGGGTCAAAAAATAATGCAATAGAGTTGTATGCTTTGGGGCACAATTCTACTTATCCTCCATATCTTGTCAATTGGTATTGTGGTTTAGTGCACTCAATTAAGATGTTCAAATATGGTGACACACAATAAAGGCTGCATTTGGCGTCTCAACAAAAGTTGCCCTGATACAAAGTTGTGCACTGGCTGGACACACCACCATCTGCAGTATAGTGTTAAACGACCATGCTGGTGCTTTTCCATATTTTGTGCCCATAAACTATAAATGGCCTATTTACTGCCAACCATTCTCCAAACCAAAGCATATGTTTGTAGATTGATTTCCTTCCTTCCAGGCAGCCAGTGAACTGTGCTGAGTTTTAGAGCATCAACAGTGAGCTAAGAGGAAATGTTGGGATCTGGAGGCTCTGCTGGGCACTAAAACAGAATCATTATACTTGATTGTTTTTTGAAATTATTCTCATATTGAGAGAGGCTTCCCACAGCTTCCTTATTGCCTCACACATATCCATCTCGTTTTTTTATTGCATGATTTTTGCGATGATGTTTTAATTGTGCAACAATTAAACAAGTGTAATCAAGGAATTCATTGGATCTTTTGCATTTTGGAAAAAATAAGTATTTCACACTATTTCTCCCTCTTTTGTATTCCTCTTTCTCTCTGTGCTGACTTTGATTTTTTCACCCTTCTAGTTAAATGATAATAATTTTAACCTATACTTCCTCATTCTTACCTAACCCTAAAGTCAAATCCTAATGCTGAACTAATTTCATTTTGATCCCCTAAACCTAACTCTAAATCCAAGGCCTAATCTTGAACTAAGCCCTTTAAGAAGTGAGGAGTGTTTTCAAACTGGTTCTCACAAGGATGGGAAAATAAGAACACGCCCACATACACAAACTGCCAAGCACAGACGGTTGTTACTGAATAAAACATTTGAAACACGAGTAAACGGACTTTTTTACCAGCTGAAGCCGGGCTGTGGGAGCGGTGTGAGCCTTGATGTGCAGATGTGACGGGGAGTTGAAGGAGCAGCGGGAGACCTTCCACACTTAGATACCACTGCCTGTCTCACCACTCATGCTACCTGCAAGACAGCAGGTGCATAGACAGACAGCTCAGCCCATGTGCCAGTCCAGTCATGTCGGACATGAATAAATAATATGATAAATACGTGCATTTCAAAATAATGTAAAATAAATACAAATTAAATGATCAAAAAAATGACATCAAAAATAAATGTAAAAGTTAATAAATAAAATGGATTTAAAAATGAATAAAAATAAATATAGAAATAAATAAATAAAAAGGGAAAATTAAACTGAAGAGTAAATAAAAAGGGAATTAATACAAAGATAAATAAAGAAGCATCCACAATGTGAATTACGGTGCAACTGAATGCAGAAATATCTGTAATGAGAAACCCCATACACATGAATGGCAAAAGAAGTTTGAATCGTACTAGTCGAAATGTAATTACGGATATCTAAAATTATAGTTTTGCCTCGTCAAAATAGAATTAGGGTTATCTTGAATTAGAGTTTTGACTAGGCAAAATGACATTGCCGATATATCTCTTAATGAAAATCCTGTTTAGGTATTAAATGTTAAAATGGTTTGCCATAGGATACAGAGGTTAAAACAGCTGGGGACTGTGTTTTGCTAGCTAAGGATCTACCAACCAATGCATCCAAGACTCATTTGGCAGCATTCAAACCTGACAACCACCACGAAGAAGACAACTAGCTGGCTAACTGCTCTGAAATATCTGGGCTACAACAATATCTAGTTTTTACATTTATATTTTTTATACATTTTCAATACATAAATTACAACATGTAAAGTAAATGACTTTGGAGTTGTTTAAAGCTGTATTTTTTTTTTTTTTTGACAAAGCAAGACGAGCAGTTTATCCCCCTACTCTAAGTCTTTGTGCTAAGCCAGGTTAAATTTGTCCTGATATTCATCTTCTCATCTGACTGTGGGCAGTAGCCTGCAGCAAACACGGGGATTTGGGATCAAAATGATCTTCCCATCATATTGAAACTAAAGGTTGAATGATGGCTCTCTCTTTCTCTGTTCCAGCTTCTGTCAGATGAGCGTGAATGTGTGTGTGTGTGTGTGTGTGTGTGTGTGTGTGTGTGTGTAGAAGCCGGGCCAAACACACACACAATCAGGCGAGGAGAGAAGATAGAGACAGCCTATAACTAAAACAAATAGCTCAGCTGAAAATCAAAGTCAGCGGTATATGGCAGCGTTTTGCTTTCCTATATAAGCTACTGTATAATGCAGCTTTTTGCTGTCTGAAAATAATGTTTGTGGCGCTGACAAAGCAAGCAGTCCTCTATCCGTGCCAGACGCCTGTACCTTATCCTGCGACAGGCAGCACAACGCACATGGCAGCACATAGAGAGAGAACTCCTCTGTGCGGTGAAGGTGAGGTGACGTCCTCAACCCTTCAACCCTCATGCTGTTTACACTCACCGTTGAGTTTATGGTTTAGTGTATATGATACTGAATTATGAATAATAAAGTTTAAACTGAGCCGAGTAGACCTAATTTTGGTCTCACAAAGTGTGCTGCAAAGAAGCTGGATAGTGTGCACGTCCAACCCCAGTTGGACAAAAGCAGCATGCTGTCCAGGGAAGAGGAGAGGAAGTCTGCACCTTGAATTTTGCAAGATCCCAAAACTATTATATAGGCTAATGTACAAGGTCTACGTCAGGTAAACATCCATATGAACAAAAAGGAGATTATGTACAGACAAAAAAATGACAGCTCCATCTACAATTAGCACATGAAAGAGGCGGGGTTTGTAACTAACGGCCAATCATATGCAACATCAACTTATCCAGAACAGAATATTTGAGATCAGATGAAACTGTTGATTGCTGGTGGCAAAAAGCAAAATTTGAAAGTGTTCATTTTTATAGATAAAGTAGCCTAGAATGTAAGTAAAGTAATGGATTACTGTGATTTCTGTTTATTTCTTATGAAGACAAAAATATGATGAATTGAACATGACAGCATGTAATCATCAGGTTAGTTGGAAACAGTAATGTTGCTTACAAATTCCAATTTCCAACGCTTTTGTATAATGATATTACAAAACATGTTCTATCTGGGTGCCATGTAGTGTCTCTGAGCAGTTTCCCCACTGCAGGAAAAACGCACATGATCCAACACTGACACCTTGTGGAAATATACTTACATTACATGTAGTGCCATACTGTATCAGGGGCTTTTGTGTGCAGCAAACCATTTTCTCAAGTTTCTTCTGTTATTATTTGGAATGGAATCTTGCATGAAACGTGCTCTACAGACTGACTGACTGACTCCTCAATATTCATCTTTTCCCTCCTCTCATTTTACTTTTATATCTTTACATATTTTTTTATTTTTTATCTTAACTTATATATAAAATTGTATGTGGATTATCACATTTCCCATCTTTTCCAAATGTGGAGTGGAGCATTTGATGGTATTTTGTCACTTAAAAGAAAAGAGAAAAAAAGGACCAAAGGTTATAAATAAATTGACTTTCACTTAACATGCTTTCAGATTTATTCTCACATGCTGGAGTTGGTCCTTCAAATAGGAATTAAATAAGTTTAGTTAAGTTTCAATCAGGTGAGGCTTGATATCATTCAAATTACAAGCCACTTACAAGCTGAATCTCTTTTTCCAGTTTCATTAGCTTGACAGCTCAATACGGCACTTCTTTCTCCCTGTTTCTTATTTCCATTTGTAGGGATTTCTTGTACAGGGAGTGTACATCTTCAGGATCCTACAGAATTATTAATAATTATTGGTTATTAATCAGTACAAAGACAAACAACAACAAGACAAACAACCTGTGTGGGTTCCTGCTACAATCACTTTTATATCAATGCAACAAGGACTTACCTCACTGTGAACTGAACGAATGGAAATAGTTTCTTCATGCTCAACCATAGAAGTATACCCAACCTGAGGTGCTGGCAGCAGCTTCACCACATGTGCTACAACTTCAGAAACAATTAAAAATAAAATTAGGCCTGTTAAAAACATGATTAAAACACTGCAAAATGTGAAACAAACTTTATTTACCACTAATGTAACTGTTGCTGCATCCTAGCACCAGCTGTGAGGAAGGTCCACCTGGTATGGCCTCCTACGCAGGCCGATTGGCTGGTAGATTGACAGTTCCTCTGATTTAAGAGTCAGCTGCTGCTGAACCTCCACCTGTTTTTTGTTGTTGTTCTGGCCTCTTCCTATTTTACAGAATACACTGTTACAAAATGATCAGTAAGCAAGTAGAAGAAATAGCAGAATACATACCATTCTGCAGATGGATGATCATGTTTCCTCTCTCTACTTATATGCCCTATTGGTCAAGACGGGTGCGCAGTACTCAGGGATACATCAGTACAGGTTCGTCTCATCAATTCTGCACTTGTGTTCAAAGAACCGAAATGACCGTATCCAAATGATGAGGATGAACATTGACGAAACACATCACGTTAGCTTGGATTGGATAACTGACATGTGAAGAACAGGGCCCAAGTGTCTATAGTTAAATTTGTCATGAGCTTCAATGTGACACTGCCCTACCAGGGCTGGCCTGCTAGGCAGGTGCCCCAACCGACCAGTAGGAGTCACTAGTGTAGAAACAAGGACGGGAACTAACTGGCTTCCCACCCATGAATAGCCAACTGCATCTGCTGGATAGTGCAACCACAGTACTTCGCCAGGTGTTTATATTTTTGTCCGTCTGTCTGTGGACAGATTTTGTCACCGTGATAGCATCACGACTGTGTAAGATGCAGTAATGAAACTTTACAGGTGTGTAGTTGAAATTAAAATGAAGGCCGAGTTAGAAGATGGGAATGGGAATGGGACGTCACCGACAGCAAGTCGGCCATTTTTGGAGGATGGCACTCTCACCTTTGAGAGTGCCATCCGCTGGCTGTTTCGTGCAAGTGTAAAAAGATAACACAGAACACTATATAAGTATAGTATAGTATACAGTCAGACACAAAGGTAGGCTAACGTTATGGGTTTCATTTTGCAAGATCCCGGTAGATTAATTATGCAGTATTAGCCTACGTTTTCTTAGTATTCAGTAACATTAGCTAGCTTATATTCGTCTGGATGATTGTGTAGTTGGCATTTGGCTCGTAGACCTGAAGGTCCTATTCCCACCCGTTTGTAAATCAGACATCGGCCTCCGAAGATTTACATATTTTGAACTGCTGACAGGTGTTCACTACATATCAGTGACTGTAATGGTGCAAACTGTCAAGGTCCTCCTAATTTGTAAGGATCAATATCATAAACTAAGTTCAATTTTTAAATACATCGCTCCCTTTGTCTCTGTCAGCTTCTTATTTGGGTATTTCTCTTTCGCACGTACTTTATACATTTTTGATGAACAGATGACAGATGAATAGACCGGTGACAGTCTACCACAGCACCATACCATGGATGTATAAGAGAACGCTCCATACAGCTACCATCCAAAAAAATCCCTATTGAAAAGTCACTTGAACCTGCCAGAGAGCAGTTTTTGTCACTAACAGTTTGTCATGGTGTGTGTTAATGTTCGTATATGGAACACGTTTCTATTAGCTAACCTACAATACTTTTCACTTTTAAACTATAGCTACACTACAATCTCCAGGGCCCACTATAGTCTCATGAAGGCTACTTTTGTTACACACCCATTTCCTGTGAGTTGATTTCTACTAACGGCCGAGCTGACCGTGAAGGCGGCGTGGTGGTATCAGGTCAGGTGTAATTCGCGGGCCAATCGCGGCTCCAGGTGCGGCCATGGGCAGAGTGGCGTCACGGTCTGCGCGAACAACAACGGTGGAGAAGATGATGGAGAACAAGCAGAGCCAGGTAACATGTTCAATTTAACTTTGTTTTAAAATGTATCTGTTGGTAAAGTGAACGGAAAGCGACCTGTTAGATAAACTTGTTTCACTGAGCGGGAGCTGCAGGGCCGGCGGGACGCGGTGACGTTAACTAGTTAGTTTGTGTCGAGCTTCGCGAGAGGTTTTTAAACACACGCGCGCATGTTTGGCTACATTGTGTAAAGTATCCTCGCGGGGCTCGCGCTCTATAAGGTAACAATGTTTGTCATGTTTTTTTTTTAGGGGGGAAACTATATTTATGTTGTTGTTTCTTTCCTTTTTGTTCCTGCAGTGCTGCCTGGTTGAGCCCCACCTGCTGCTCATTACATTAATAAAGAAGCTTGAGAAGGTCTTGTTGCTTTTACTAGAATAGACACACATTAAATCACTCCTGACCTTTTCCCAAATGAAACAACTGTTTTATATATGTCCAGTGTTTTTTTCTAACTTTGAGTTAGCTGTGTTTACCGTGTTTAAGTGTATTTGGAACGTGGTTTTATAACGGTGGCCTTGTTGTTGGGCTTTAGGCTACACTTATTTGCATGATCTCACATTAACAACAACTTTAACAGCAATAAAATGAGCCATGATGTTTTCTGTGTTGGGTTACTGGAGCATATTTAAGTCAAGTTAGGTGATGGAGAGAAATAAATGGCTACCTGGTGGGAATAAGACATTCATAACCCGTTAACACTATATCATGTCTTGGAAAGTGATCTGTTCAGGAGTGATTTTGACAAAATCAAATTTGATAATGTACCCTGAAAATTAAAAAAAAAAAAAAAAGATTAACACAGATCAAATCAAGATGTTGTGTCTTGTTAATATAGTTCCATACATTAGGTCTGCAGTAAACACCACCTTACTCAAAATGTGTGTTTACTTATCAGACTTTAAAGGTACTACACGTAACAATTTACATGTATTAATCGCTTTGCATTACCAATGTGTGAACAGATTGTAATTAATCTTAAAAACTGAGACGTTCCCCCGACTTTCTTGGTTGCCTATAGCAGCTTCACGCTATATCATGAATCGAATGTGAGAACATTTGATAATGTAGCCTGAAAATAATTAAAAAAGAAGATATTAACACAGAGCAAATCAAGATGTTGTCCTATTAATATAGTTCCATACATTAGGTCTGCAGTAAACACCACCTTACTCCAAATGTTTGTTTGCTTATCAGACTTTAAAGGGGCTCTATGTAAGAATCAGAAATTTCTTGTTTACAGTGACCCCATGTGGCCTAAAGTCAGCGAGCGAGCAGCGGTCCAAACAGTGAGGCAACACACACTAAACTGAACCTGACTGACAGCTAAAACCACGATATCACTATATATTTCACATGCTTGGCAGTAATGTTAGCTTACCTGTCCAGTAGGAATTTTGAACAGCTTGGGGTCCGTTTTGATACCCAAAACCAAACGAAGGTCCCTCCATGGATCGAAGGCCCGGCCGATGTTGATCCTAGTTTTCTACGACGTCGGTCACATTTCTGTTTTGCAAGACGGGCTTCACCAGACATAAATGTGTATGTTTTATGCTTCCATTGAGTTTGTGTTGGAGTCTGAGTTGTGGTCATTTGGTGACGTTATTGGACTCCATTTCTAACTGAACGTTAGCTGTGGTTGCCCACTGTTAGCCCTGTAAGCGGAGCTGAAGAGAGTAAAGGCACTTACGAGCGCGCATGTTGTCACATCCATTGTATTTTCCCGGAAAAAACATCCCGCATTCTTCACATTAAATCTACAGGCTGATAGAGGAAACCCAGAAAGTCGCGTAAGGTCTCATTATTATTTAGGTTAGGTTACAACCTGTTAACACATTGGCAATAAAAAATGTTTATACATGTAAAAACTTATATATGTGGATAGACTACTTGACTTTCACTTCTTATCAATGTACGTTCTTTTACCCATCTGTTTGGAAGTTGAGTTGCATCGTGGGTAATGTAGGCCAACATTTGACAAGGTAGAATAATGTAATGGAATAAAAAAGACAATATCTCTTATTCTGCTGCATTGATTTTTATTTATTTTTTTTTTAAACTGCTATCGTGAGTCTGACAATGTTTTAGGAGTGGAGCACTAAACCAATGGAGTGCTCATTTAAGTGCTCAGTACCACTACTGTAGCTGTTGGGACAGACTCCAGTTTCTCTGTGGATGCAGTCCGTGATGGATTTGTATTCAACACCATTAGACTTCAGATAATGAACAGCAGGAGTCGGTTCTTGTACTTATTATTTGTAGTGATGCTCGCCTGCTGTAGTAGCCTAATGTGTTCCTGAAAATGATGCAATGCCATAATCTGTACAATGTCAAAGGATTTCTGTTTATAGTCCATAGGGGTAAATGTGTGTGAGGTCACCAGAGTTCTAATTTCTAATTGCTCAATTCAATCAGTGAGAACCGTGTAATAAGTTTTGGAAATGGAATCACTTTGCTGCCCGGGAGAGACGTGGAAAAGCTGTATCACAATAACCAAAAACCAGGGTGCCATCTAGTTTCATATTCTAATAGCGATCTGCAAGCCAGCTGTTGTTAGCTATAATCTATTGAAGTATAATTGATTTTGAATAAATGGGCTACAGCATGGGGACAGACACTGATTCTCTTCATGAGGATTGGTCTTTCCTGTTCGTTGGAAAGGTGCTGTTGCTGAGGAGTTGTTCCCACTTTGCTTCTCCCTCAGGTGCTGAATGTTGAGCGGGTGAAGGCGCTGGAAACCTGGCTGAAAGCCACCGATACAAAGCTGAAACAAGTAAACGGCCAGAGGAAGTATGGAGGACCACCTGAGGGTGAGAGTCTGCTCAGCTCTAAACACACTGCCTTTACACAAGACGACCATGAAATTAGCTCCTTGGAGAAACCAAGAGAGACAAACATGTGGAACTAAAGTTGGATTCAGTATCCATTAGTCTTCTTATGTTTTATCAATTCATTGTTTAGTCTGTCAATGACAGAAAATAGTGAAAAATGAATATTAAATATTAACACTTAACTGTAAAAAAGTTTCAAGGAAATTAAAATAATCCTTCTTGGGAAAATATCCAGTCAAAATATCTGAAAAAGTTGTTTTTTTTTGGTTCAGAATTTTGCAAATTGAACATCTGTTGTGAAAATTCAACCAAAGCAACTTTAAAGTATGAACATTTTTGGTACTGGAACTCATAACTCCAGTCTTATCCTTTAAATGGAAATCTGAGCAGACAAAGTAGCAAGTAATTGTAAAATGTGAGATTTTTCATTTCCCCCGACGAGACGTGATAAATGTAGCACATAATCAGGCAGCATCACCAACTGGCATCTCCTCTCCATTCTGCTGTCAGTGTGGGACGGGCCGTCCCCAGGCGCCCGCTGTGAGGTCTTCATCAGCCAGATCCCGCGGGACACCTACGAGGATCTGCTGATTCCCCTCTTCAGCTCCGCGGGGCCCCTCTGGGAGTTCCGGCTCATGATGAACTTCAGCGGGCAGAACCGCGGCTTCGCCTACGGCAAATACGGCTCGCCGGCCGTAGCTACTGAAGCCATCCGCCTGCTGCACGGTCACATGCTGAAGCCCGGCTTCCGCCTCAGCGTCCGCCGCAGCACGGAGAAGAGACACGTCTGTATCGGAAACCTGCCGGCCACCACCAGGCAAGAGGACCTACTGCAGGTACAACAGCTCCGTGGCTCGTCTTTATCATAGAAACATGTTGTTTAGCTAAAGTGGTAGAAAACTACATCTAATTCACTGCCACAGCCAACAAAAAATGACAACGAAGATCATCTGCCATCTTTAAATAAATATATATACTGTACTATATAAAAATAAATTGAATTGAATTGAACTAATGTTTTGCTCCCAGGTGCTGCGTGTACTGGCAGAGGGGGTGGAGAGAACGTCTGTGAAGGCTGGGCCTGGTATAGAGGGGGTGTCTGCTATAGTCGCCTTCTCATCTCACCATGCTGCTTCTATGGCCAAGAAGGTGCTGGTGGAAGGTCGGTGAGCTCCTGTTGATGGAGATGGACTGATGGGATTAGAGTGTTGCTTTAAATATGGTCCCATTTATGTTGTCAATTTTTGATATGATGCAAAATTATTATTGGTGTCTTTTAAATAAGGAATTTTTCACAATGATCGAAGAAACACTTTATGCTATTTTTTTGTGTCAGTTTTTCTGCTGCTATTTTTCACGGATGTATCTTTCCGGCTCTGGCACAGAAAAAGGACACATTGCCTTACTTACTCCTGCCTTCAAACCTCTGATTGGTTGTTTGCAGCCAGGGAAACATAACGGACTATGTTTACGGTCAGCTCTGTGCATTGAACACAAACCAACTAGCCGACAGTTTGCAGAGATGCAGGCCCAAAAGAAAACATTTGTGGTTAGAAGGAGAAACACACCTACTCTTTAAACATTATGAAAGTCGCATATCAACAGATTTTTGGATATGTGCAAATATCGCAATGCCGAACTTTACAAGAAGGTGGTTGAAGGAATGAAAGAGGGATAGCACACCACCGGTTCTGTCAATCGAAGTGTGCACGGTTGCATGTAAACTTAAATATTAGTGTTATATTCATTTTCATTAGCCACGTAAAGAGCTTAGTTGGAATATTGTCTTTTTCGGAATAAGGGTAATAAACAGAATATTTTGTATATTTTTCCACTAGTAAAGCAGTTTGGAGTCTGAATGCTCATGCACTACGCTGCCTGGTTGTTCTGAATGTGTAGTAGTCAGGACTGATCTGTGGTTTAATGTGTTCAGATTAAACCCAAGAGTAGAGACGTTCACAAACACCACCATGTTCCAAACAGACACAAACTCATCATGGCTGCACTTTGGTTTTATAGTTCTCATTAAACTATTTGACACATACAGATGGGCTGATTCATTACTTGTAACTGGGCGTTAAATGCCTGTTTCTGCTAAGATGAAATGTTCAGGTGTGATTTTTTTTATTTTTTTTTTTCTCCCTTTTGTGTTATTGTAATGTTCATACTAAGCATCAGTAGACTAGAAAGACGAGACCTAAAACCAGCTCTGGTCCAATCCGACATTCACAGCCACTTGACACCGTTATTGGTCAGCTGTGTGGAGTTGAGAAAGAAAGTGGGACTTGAACTTCTCTGTCAGCTCTTTTTTCTTTCTGTTTTCTTTTCAACTGTTTCACTTCTCAAGTCAACACAATGAAAGTCTTCCAGGAGTGACCATTATATCTGTATTTAGACAATATCACCTTACTGTGATGACTGGCTTTTCATCCCGCCTTCTAGTTTGGCCGGTTGTAACAGCTATTAACACTTATGACTGGACAACAGGTAGTACGAATCAGTTCTTTTGTAGCATAACCCGACCCCTATGTACCTCTTGGAGGCGCCTTCTCTGGGTAATTATCTCTGTCTAGGTCTGGTTAACGAGAAAGTGTTATTACAGCGTTTGAAATGAGATAATTCACATGGATTCTTAAGATAAAAGGACTTTAAAAAAAACAAAAAAAGTGATGTTATTCTCCGCTTCTGTAGAAAATAGCTGTGGTCCTTACTACTGTACTTCCTCTTCTTTTGTCTCCAGCATTCAGGAGACAGTTTGCGTTGAACATCTCAATCAAATGGCAGTCTGCAGTGAAGCCGAGCCAGGACGAGCCAGCACCTCCACACAGACCTTTAAAGAGCCACCTGCCATCACCCCTAAAGCCGCCGCGCCAAATCCTGAGCTCTCCGCAGCCCTCGGCCGCGCCTCCTCGAGTGGCCCGCCCTCCGTCCGTCCACGTGGGTTTCAGCAGAGCAGTTGGAGGACCGACTGCACCCCAGCACCCACCCCCTCCCAGCTCCTCCACCTCCTCCTTTCAGGGCCATCCTGCGTCTACAGCATCCTCATCATCCCCCGTGATGCTCCTGCACAAGCTGTGCGAGGCGACTGGTGTCGGCCAGCCGCTCTATGAGATGTGCTGCAGCCACGCTGGGCCTGATGGATTCCTCTACTTTGCCTATAAGGTGTGTATCCCAGGGATAACCACGGTCTTCAGCGGGCTGGTCATGATCTTGCCGGGACCCACTGCCACCACCACGCTGGAGGAAGCTCAGCGGGCCGTGGCCCAGCAGGTCCTGCAGAAGGTGTACGATAATCAGCTGGCCCACTGACAAGCCCATCAGATAGTATACAGCACACCTACCTCTGCAGCAATGCTCGTTTTGTCAATGGTGTTATATAAAAAAAAAAAAAAAGCTGTTTATCTTATATGTAATTTGTTGATTTATGCATGCTTTTATTAGAGTAGTAGTAGGCTTGTTTGTCTTGTTTAACCTCATGTGGTTTGTTTTATGCATGTTTTTTTATTGTGCATTACTGTTTGTTTTGTTCCTCATTTCATAAAATGAGATTTGAAAAGAAAATGTGATGGTGGTGTTACTTTATAGAAACGTATGCAATGAAGGATTAATGGATTCATTTTGTTATTGCAAGACAAAACACTAACGGAACAACACGAGGAAGATAAGAAAAGTGAATACAGGTCAGTTCAGTCTGGGAATAAGAGAACAAGGCTGTTAGTTGGTGTGTTGATTTGAGTCTATAGGGTGGATGGATGGAAAACGGTGTGTGTGGGGGAAAGCATAGGAAAGAAATTAAAAGAAAAGATATATTTATATATTTAAAGCATCAGTAGGCAGAAAGTTTTTGGCAACACCTTTCAGCATATTGTGATTCAAGTGTTCTGAGAGATAACTAGACTTCTGCACCTCATCATAGCTCTGTTTTCAGGCTTTAAAAAAATCTAGCCCGTGACGGAAGACTTTGACTAATCACAGGTCATTTCAGAGAGAGAGAGCATTCCTATTGGCTGTGCTCTGGCTGGTGGGCGGTGCTTGGTATTTCTTCAACAGATCTCAACATGGCTGCCGGGTCACAAACATTCTCATTTTACAGCTAAACACTTTTTAAATCAGATTTGCTCCAGTCTCGCCTACTTTAAGTAACAGAAATCAGTCAACACAGCAGCTGTTCTTTTAGTATTGAGCAGAATAATGAATATGTTTATTTCAGACACTAGACAGTAAAGCCACGTTTGATACAGGTAGAAATTGAGCCTTATTTGTTTATGAGTTGGAGGTTCAGTTGAAGTGCAGCAAATCATGTTCAGGTAGGAAGTTAATGTCTCTAACAGAGTCTGTCATTCTGAAGGAACGCTGATCTACTAACAGATTTAGTTAATGAATCTGATTAAAGACCAAACTGATCTCCAGCAACTTTATGGAGAATAAGAAACTTTGACTTCTTGGATTTGAATAGTTAATATCAATAATAGCACACTAATATACAATGTTGACACTGAAAGCAAGTACACGTCTTTCAGATAGAATCCAAAACACATTGCATTTCATGCTAACTGTAACATTTCTGGATGGTGTTCCCTAATGACAGTGTTCCATTTTAAGAAGCACATCACGTTAAACACACTTCCATTTAGCGTCATTGCTTTTGGCTACGTGCTCCGTTGCAGCGTGCGAGAGTGCAACGTGAGCACCACAAGAGATTCTGTACAAGACTCTGCAGAGTGTCTGTGTGAAGCGATCGGGTGGTGAGGTTGGGCTGTAGCTGAACAGGAGGGAGCGGGGCTAGGCCTCGGAGGTCCTCCTCCTGATCTCAGCTATAAGATCTGCTCTGGAAAATTCAACCTGAGGACAGGAAAACAAATACAGGGAGGTTAGTCTTGACTACTTCACTCAGAGCAGCTGTCAATCATGACCCCCTTTTTATAGCATCAAATAACTAATTTAACTTAGCAGAATAAGGACCTCTTGAGCGTGATAAGAACTACCTACTTTAATGAAAAATGTATTTGAAGTGTACTTTGACTTTTTGGTTTGGCCCATGTCCCATCCGCTTACATGAATTTATTACCTATACTGCAACCAGCCACCAGGGGGCGATCAACATGTTTTGGCTTCACTTTGGGGAGCTGTCGTGTGTGTGTGTGTGTGTGTGTGTGTGTGTGTGTGTGTGTGTGTGTGTGTGTGTGTGTGTGTGTGTGTGTGTGTGTGTGTGTGTATTCTGTACTAATCCTACCTCTTCTCGAGTTGCCACGACACGGAGTTTGACCACTCCATCTTTCAGCTCCTGTTCTCCCAGGATGGCCACCAGAGGGATCCCCGACTCCTCGCAGTGCTGCAGCTGACTCAGCAGTTTGGGGTTCTTCTTGTACATCACCTCTGCCTGGATACATGCACAAACGCACAAAGCATTCATGTGGAGGTACTTTTCAGAGTTTCACTTTTATTATTAGTAGTCTTTAAAAAAAAATGCCCATCAAAAAGGATCTTTCAAAGTTATTCCATCTCTCTCCCAAACCACAAACCTCCTTCAAGCCATGCATTGCAAAAAAAAGTTCCTACACTAAAATAAATATCCCCTGCCTGTATCTGATGGTGACACAAAAAAAAACGAACAGTCATCTGGAGCCAGCTCCCCTCAGCTGAAGGTAATAACTGTTCTATTTATAAACGCTACCTATATAGCCATAATAAAAATATACAATTTGGATGGATGACAGTGGACAGAGGAAAATAATACCCAGTCAGCAGCTTTGCCTTAAAAAATGTATTCTCACTGGGAATGGCCTAAAGATTATTGTGGTAGTTAACCCTTTGTATCCCTTTAAAAAGTTGCTCTGATGTCCTTAGAGGAAAAAAAAAAGTCCACGTCAAAAAAAACTGCCATAAAATTATATATTAAAATTTTCTACTTTCACCGAGTTAGATCTTTTAACCAACATCAGTCCCATTACTAACAAATGTTCGTTCATTTTCAGAATTTTAACACTTCAAATGCCAGTTTGTTAACATAAAGCCACTGTAAAATAAATAATTCGATGTTTTTTTTCATAAAAACACAAACATTAAATCATTTCCTGTATACTAAATGCTGCAGTTGTTGCCGATGTTCTCTGTGTCGCAGCTGCAAAACCTGTTCTTCCTGCATCCAGTGATATAATCTGACATAGTTTGGGGCAAGGAAGAACTACAGAGTGCTATTTCAGCTTTGGCAGCTGCAGGGTGCCATGCCGCTCAAAAACGTCCTTGTTCTTCTCTTTGCTTGTATTGCAAAATAGCTACGTTTCCAACAGTGAAATCTCAAAATATTGATTGCAGAGGATGTTATGGACGAGGATTTTTACAGTGTTTGGGCTGAATATTCAGCCGGAGAGAGGCCGCTCAAGACCTCACCACACACCTTAATGCCAGCATTCCAGAGCTCAGTGGTGAGTTTGAGTCTCTCCTCCAGCAGGTTCTTCTGAGCGGACGCCACCATGATCTGAACCTCTGTGGTACGAATTTTCTCTGCCGAGGCCTGAACAACACAACACACACTTATTAGCAATACAATACATATTGAATCAGCACCCAAGTATCGTGATAGTATCGAATCGGGAGACGGGTGTGTATTGTCCCAGCTTTAGATAACAGCAGAGACATTTACCTCAGCCTTCTGCTCCATGATGGAGAAGATCCTCTCGATGCCGATGCTGACGCCCACACACGGCACTTTCCTGCCCTTGGGGTCAAACATGCCCACCAGGCCGTCGTATCGACCGCCGCCGGCCACGCTGCCCACACTCACACTCTCCTCTGCACCGTTTTGGGCTTCGGTGGACACCGGGGCCACGCCCGCCTGAGTCAGCACCCCTTCATAAATGATTCCTGTGTAATAGTCCAGACCCCGGGCCAGACTCAGGTCAAACACCACCTGGACATGATGGAAGTAAAGAAAGTGCATTAAAGATAGAAAAAGGTACCAGACAAGAACATAGACAGTTACCAGTAACAAGGTAAAGAGAGATGAAAAAACAACAAAGAGGGAAAAAGTATGATGAAAGAAACAGTGCATAAAAATATTATCAGTATTGTAAATAAAGAAAAAAATCGTATGGGATGCATGAATAACAGCGTGTCTCACCTTGTCTGTGACCTGGAAGAGCTGCAGGTAGCTGAAGAGCAGCTTTATGTCAGACAGGCCAGCACAGGCCAGCTTGCTCTGAGACATTTTCTCGTCCTGAAGGAGGCGCTCTGCTAAGTCCATCCCCCCTGCAACATAAACCGGTGGCTATTTACACATCCAGCAGACACAGAGCTAGATTAGCATTCATTTGGAGTCCACCTGATTCGTTTAAATCCAATATTCCAATATTCTCTTTTAGCTCCGTTTTGGTCTCCGCCAACTGAGCGGGTAGTGTACCTTATATCAAGAGCCTTGTGTGATGAGATCAGCTGCCACTGCTGCTGGAAACCACGTTGTGAGCCATACAACCAAACTAATGAGCTAAAAAGAGGCTACAAAGCTCTGTGGAGCTGCAGAGTCTGTGGTTTCCTAATTAATCTGCTTATTATTTTCTCTATTCATTGACAGAAAATAGCGAACAATTTCCAAAAGCCAAAGTTGACTTATTCAAACTGCTTGTTTTGAGCAGCCAACAGCCCAAAACCAAACACGTACAAAAACACCAAGTAATCCCATGTGAGAAGCTGTCCGTGCTGCTGACGGGACAGCCTGTTCTGACGACAGTTAACAGAGGTTGGATTTTGATTGAACGGATGAATGAATGCTCTACTAGCAACCAACACGCCACTGATGTCTCACATCTTGTGTGAATTTGGGAAAAGACTCACCCTGCATACTGACGTACTCCCCGATCTGGTCGGCAGCCTCCTCTGACAAGCCCTTCTCGTTCACCATCTCCTTCTTCACGTCCTCCCAGGGCAGCTGGGTTTGGACAGCAGAAAGTGGCATGAGGAGATGGGTTAAAGCCAGGTATTAATGAATGATAGAGAGAAGGTTGGTGGAACAGAGGTTTTACATCAGACTAACCATGACCACCGTCTGTCTGTCTAAACTCAAAGTGTGCCTTCATAACAATAGTTGCCTTTGTAGAGCATCGTCTACACATCTAATTAAACCTTCTGGAAATGAACAGAGGTCCTAAATGAGTATCGGGGGTTTGCAGAATTGAGAAGCTCAGTATGTGCATGTACCTTGTCCAGTTTATCCACCGTTGAACAGATGGTGCGGAACTTGTCATCTGGAACACCACACACGGCGAACATCCCATCGAGGATGCGTCTGTCGTTGACCTGGACGTGGAGGACGTGGTTACAAGGATGACACCTTTTAAGTTTCATCTGTAAATGTCAATGAATGGACGTGACCAACCTTGATACGGAAGTCTCCGAGGTCCAGCCCGCTGAGGATTTCATGGACGATCTTCAGACACTCGGCATCTGGAATCATGGCGTCATATTGCCCTGCTATGTCGAAATCCTGAAACACACACACATATTCATTCATTCAAGTAGCGCAGACAGTATTTTAAGTGAATTAAACCAAGTCGGTTTCCGAGAGATCTAACAAATCCACCGGTAACTCGACCTGTGGTTCCCTGGCATGAGTGAAACATTTGATGACTCACGCATTGGTAAAACTCTCGGTAGCGTCCGCGGGTCATGGCTGGGTTGTCACGGCGGTAGACCTTAGCGATGTGGTACCGCTTGATGTTGGTTATCTTGTTCATCGCCAGGTAGCGGGCAAAGGGCACCTGAAAGAGGGCAAGTCAAGGACAACACACCGCTCTTTGCTTTGATGGAGGAGGGAGTCAAAGTTTGGGGGTTAATGAGGTACCCATAGAGCCCATTTTCATTCACATATCCTGAGGTCAGAGGTCAAGGGATCCTTTCACTCTAGCTTTAAAACTGAGGTACAAAAAAAAATCACAAGTTGCGTTAATGCGTTAACGAAATTAGTGTGTTAAAACAAATTTTTGTTAACACGTTATTAGCACGTTTTGGCAGCCCTAATAAAAACCAAACGATAAATG
The DNA here is from genome assembly GCA_916701655.1 of Sebastiscus albofasciatus. Taxonomy (NCBI): domain Eukaryota; kingdom Metazoa; phylum Chordata; class Actinopteri; order Perciformes; family Sebastidae; genus Sebastiscus; species Sebastiscus albofasciatus. Next base: position 24,179 of record CAKAOI010048308.1, read on the forward strand.
TGACGATAGATGAATAGACAAATTAATAATTACTGCTTTAATACAAAGACTTATTCAGCGACCGGCGGGCATCTGCAGAATTGCACAATGCAGCCCCGCTCCTGATTGGTTAAACAGCATCCTCCACCGCCCTGTTCAGAAGTTGATGTAGCTATTTGACCTGTTGCACTACTGTTTGATTCCGCCGTGTTTGAAGGATACAGTGAGGTCATATCTGAGGGACAGCAGCTCTCCTCCTTGGTCTTTGAGGTCGTAGATGAGCTTGGAATCTTCTCCGTACTTCCCCGTCAGCGTTTCCTACACACCACGGGGAGATCACGAGATAACAGGTTTCAATGTGAGATGTTTATGTTTCCCACTCGGTACCGTACATGCACACATTCGACTGAGTGGCGAGCACGTTAAACTGTGTTGTGAAAATCTACCTTCAGTTCAAAAACAGGCGTGTCGATGGTTTCTGCCCCGTGGCGTTTGAAGCAGTTGATGATTGTGTTGAAGACTCTCTCTCTGATGGCCATCTGCTTGGGGTTGTAGTCCCTCGTTCCCTGACAGAAAAAGACATTCGCTGGGTTTCAATCTGACCGTAATATGTGAATTAGATGTGCATCCATCAGTTGTAGTGAATAAACTGGCTAAGAAATGTCCAAAATGACTTTGAAGAATTTATTGTTCTGCAAAGATCATATTTTAACACCAGGTGGGAATATGGTCTTACTTGTTATTCTCCATCCCAGCAGTGCTCTGTGTGTACAGTAAATGCATGTGTGTGTTTGAATAAAGCAGAATTGTGGTCTTTACCTTTGCCGTCTTGAGGACAAACTGATGTTTGCCATCATCTCCTCCTATCTGAGCCTTCAGCTGCAGCAGTTTAGCTACCTCTTCATCAATCTGCAATACACACACACAAACACAAACCAGAAGATAAGAACTGGTCAACACCAGCGAGAATCTTTAAAAACTTCAGTAAACTTTTTATTGCAGGAAATTTTACCAAACAAAACACACACACTCAGCTCCAGATGCCTACCTGAGCCACGGTGATCCCAGGGACAGAATGTAGACATCGAACATGTGTTGCAGTCCGAAATCCCACCAGACCAGAGCAAGCACGAACACAAATCATGCCCAGCATGTTCATCCCACAGCACACACAAAAAAAAAAATAAATAAAAATTAAAGTCCAGATATTGGACAGGCAAAAAAGTTCAGGAGTGCATCATGGGCACAGCAATGTCCAGTGGTATTGTACGGGGCCAGCCACAGCAGCCAATCACAATGGTCAGTAGAAGTAGAACCAGGAAGTGAGTTGAGCAATGATGTCCAGGAGGGGTTGTATTCATCAGACAGTGAGGTAGAAGATGGTGGTGATGATGAAGGTTGAGGCCGACCGAGGTCATCCAGGGTCCGGCGAGAAGAACAGGAGAAAAGTGGTAAGCAACCCTACCAGCACTAGGGGAGGGCAGGGCATGACGAATCATCATCATCATCATCATCATCATCACAGCGTGGAGGATAGAACATGAGACCAAGTCAATCAAAGAAGCCAGCCCAATGCAGCACGCACACACACACACAGGCCCTGCTCTGACCCTACTATCAAACCGATGTGTTTACTGCATTTCGTGTTTCTAGTGTGTCTAGCATTTTAAAACTCCTCACATTTTAAACCATGGTTAAGTGTATCATTTTTTCTTCCTCTGTCTTTTTTTAGGTGTGGGTGAAGAGGATTTGCACGTGTTGAACTTAAAGGTCTAACATAGACATAGATAAAAGAGCATGTGCAGTTACTGGGCATTGCTGGATTTTCTGAGGCATTATTGCGTTATAAGTGGAACTGTAAGATGACTTAAAGTGAAACTTTGAATGAGCTGCTTCACTTTCAGTATCTTGGTATTGTGCGTGCTGGCTCATTGTTGTGACTCACAGGGACACTTCATGTTATTGGTAACACCTTTGCTTCGCCTACTATGACAAGTCTAAATGTCTACTGTGCAAAGAAACACTGTTTGTTTTGCTTTATCATGTCCAGAGATTAGACCATGTGTGTGCATTAACATGCAGTCACTGGTGGTGATGTCGTGGTGGTAAAAGACAGGTCAAAGTGAAACTCAGTCCCTGACATAACAGCAGAGAATTCAGGAGGAAAACAATCAGAAAAGAGACTATTTGAGGCTGCTATCTGTGGACTATTCAGCATTCAATGACAAACAGGTGGGACTCTAGCTATCAATACAACCAGCACTGCTCCCAGTAGACCACTTACACACCAATAACTGACAATAACCTGATATTTTCAGGTGGAATTTCATGTCATTCTCACTGTGCAACATCATTTTCCACTTGTGCAATTTTGTATATAGTCTGTTTATTGACAATACTGTATATACTGCTCCTATTTTTATACTTCCTTCAATTTAAATGGTTCATATTTTGTTACACTTTGTTTACTGTGTTAGCTGATGCATCTTGTTTTTTGCACTATCCCCTTTGCTGCTGTACACTGAAAATGTCCCCACTGCAGGACTAATAAAGGAATATCTTATCTTATCTTATTTCAATCATTAAGGTTTTAAACATTTGTTAAGAAACGTTTATCTCACGCAAGACTTCTAAATCACTCCATCTGCTGCAACATCCTCTCTGGTGCATGTCGCAGCAGAAGATGTTAAACAGCAGTAGAGGAACCAGCAGAGATCAAAACCTGTAGAGCTGGTCTTTAGTAATAATCTGTGTGCTGGCTCATATCAAAGTCACCATCACACTGTCACTATGTGTGGCATTCTGATCTGTGTTAATAAGGTGAGTTATTGCATCAGCAGCTAACCTATCCTTACATGTTTGATACACACGCTTAAAGTTAATGTTTGAACGCATCGTGACACAGTCGTCTAAAAACGTCCCTTTGCTAATAAATAATAATAATAATCTGTCTTTTTTTGAGTCGGTATTAGCACTAGCTAGCTAACGTTAAATCAACAGAACCAAGGCCTATGGAAGGAGGTTGGGACACGAGCGGACATGGGTCATGTGGTGTGGGGTATGACGCATGCGCAGTGTAACTGTAGCTGCAGTCCTGCGTTGTGATTGGCTCAATTTCGACGAGTGCAGGACAGATTCTACTGCGCATGTGTAATACCCCTGTAGATATGACGCGTGTCTTAGCCTCCTTCTATAGGCCTTGGAGGCTCCCAGTGCGGAGAGCTAGCAAGCTGTGCTTTTATATACCTGGGCTACCCTTAATGTTGCTCAAATATAGAGAAATTTGATGTTGACTCGCTTCTCACTGAGCATATATTCACCATACAATACAACAATGGACGTTTTCTAAGTTACTGGTGTCTTACAGTTAATTCGGCATATAACGTTAGTTAAATAACAGGGTCAGAAGTTCATATTAGTGGACGAATAAAGTGACTCATAATCAATCAGACTGCAGATGTGGCCTACTAAAGTCAACAATGATTTAGCAGAAACCTAAACGCAGTTTGGTCTGGGGGGTTTCCATGTAGCTAACCAGGATGAATTACTCCGTTTATCAGGGCTAGCTAGCTAGCTAAGAGCCCTGCTCTGTTAACCTGCATGCTACAGATGGACATGCTGCTGCTGCTGCTCACCGCATGTGGAGAACTCGCCTTAACATCACCGTTAAATAAAGATAACTCTGCTCACTCGGAGTACTGACCTGATCTTTGCTCGCCTTCTCGGACTTTAACTTCCGGACGACTTCACCCTGGAGTTTAATCGCTTCTTGTATCTGTGCCTTGTCTTCCATGGCTTTTCATTCATGTATTGTCGCCGCTACTATTCAACACACCGGCAGCTCTGGAGCTGTCAAGAGGACTGGAGCTGTGACGTTCTTTTACTGTGGTAGCGTAAAGCGGAAACGGAAACACGTAACACTAGGCCCAATTCCAATCTGGTCCGATCTGGTCCATGCAAAGAGAATAGTTCCTACCGTTCCTACCATGGTCTCTACATGGATGTATTAGGGTCCCTACCATAGACATCCCTACACCCTGCTCCCACTCGCATTCCCGTGACGGGAAAATATGTGTAACAACAGTGCAAATAATCATGCTGAAAAATAGGATCTATCATTAATAGTATAAAAATGCAAGAACAGTATAAATAAGAATGCTAGTGTAAATGTACTGTATGGCTAATGCAGTGTTAATTCCAGAGTAAACCAGATTATTGCACAGTTGAATTATTACATACAATTATTGTACTGTTAAATCAGTATTGCACAGTTGAAGATATAGCTGATATAGCTAGTTATAGCTTCTGATAGAAGTAACAAACATAATAAGTACTGTACAACACTTTAATCATCTTCTGTTTTCTATACTAGACAAGAGTATATTTGATTGATCCTAAATACAATGTATTTTCTATAAATTGGTAATGTCTGTATGACAATAAAGTATATAAATTAAATGTCTATCTTAGTTTGACCAGTTTATGTATATGGAACATATATTGAAGCGTTTACCATGACAAACACAAAACGCTGTTGCACATCGTCAATACGGGCAGCTGGTTAAGTCTATGGTCCAATCCCAAAGTCCCCCCTAAGGCCTTCAGCCCTGAACCCTCAGGGACTTGACTGATGCCACCTGGTAAATTGTTGAGTGTGAGAGGCTGCAAGGGCTTGAAATGGTATAATTATGAGTGGGACAGCACTTTGAGGCGAAATATCACGCTACCTAGAAGATGCCAGATGTGGGTTTTTATTTTACTGTTTACTGCCTATTTGAACGTCTTCCAGACTCTTGCCTTACAAGATGAGAGGTAACTGTCAAAAAATCAATTTACTTGTTTTTCTCAAACTTCATTAAGCAAAATGAAAAGTAATGGTTGATGAATAAACCAGGTGTGTAATATAGTCTAATGCTGCATTCCTTTGATTTCATGTGTTTTTTTATGTGTCATCTTAAATCCTTAATGTTAATGTTTCTGTGTTAATTTTAAATAGGCCATGTCTGGCTGAACACCAATGTGCCATCCTTGTTTATCATTTTGTTTTTTACTGCTAACTGTGGTAACCATATGTTTAACGTCACAATGCTATGAATTGTGGGTAATTCCCTCAGGCTGCAGAAATGCGGACTTCCGGAAAGTGTTCATAAAGGGCTCAAAGTGTCTGCAAGATAGCCTCATGGACTTGATGATTTGACAGTGGAACAACCCTGAATCCTCACGGACTTTGCGGTAACGCGCCTCAAAGTGGCTAGAAGGGTACCAGCAAATTAGGGAAACTCTTGCGAGGTTGTTAAGGTTAGGCATTGACCTTGAATAGTTAAGGTTAGGCATTGACCTAGAATAGTTAAGGTTAGGCATTGACTTCGAATAGTTAAGGTTAGGCATTGACCTAGAATAGTTAAGGTTAGGCATTGACCTTGAATAGTTAGGTAGGGAGAGGGGGTAGGGGCTTGAATGGAATATATGTTTCCCCATGGATGTATAAAGAGAATGGTTTCCCCCAACCTAAACCTGAACCAACCATGGATATATAAAGAGACTGTTAATTTTGCGCATGTGTGGCTGTGCCAAGGGCTGGAACCATCATTAGAACTGGACTGTTGTAGAATGGAAAAAGCATACTGAGGAATGGTGGATCAAAGTTTGAGATTGTCCAGTTATTTCCAATTACAGTAGCCTACATCATGTAGTAATTCCCAACAAAATAAAATCACAAATTTCTCAAATCACGAATACCTAAAGCATTATTAATTAGACCAACAAAAGGCATATAGTGTATATCCTCAAATATCAATGTTCAGAACACATAAAGGACTTTAAACTCTACATCCAAACAAACATCCTCCTGTTCAAACAGTGACTAAAAGTAAGTCTGTAACCAAAGTCCACTCCTACTGCGTGAACAGAGACCTGTCATCAGCATGGCTGTGAGTATCAAACTTTATTTTGCAGCTAAATAGACATTATGGACAGTAAAGAATGCCACATTATGGGGAATGGAATGTGAGGAGGTGTTAACAGTGTGTTGCATGATGGACTTTGAACTTCAGAGCCGTTTAATAAGTGTTAGTCTTCTGTGGTAGATAATGTGCTGTTTCAGATGTGTCTTTGCTTTGACAAGTGTCAGGAATTTCTTGTGCATGAAAGTGGTCAAAATGAAACGCTGATCAGGCCAACATGTTTTGGTGCTTGAATATGGAGAATGAATATGGAGATTGATCTTGATAAACTGACATCATGCAGACTCTGATATGTTGACTTTTTGTCCACAGGGTATAGTCAGAATGGAGCTGTCCCCCCCTCCCTCAGGTTTAGAAGCAGAATATGAGACACTTTTCACCCCAGGCTCCCTCCGCTTCCTCCATGAGCTGATCTCCACATTTGATGAGGAGGTGGATCAGGTAAGACAGCTGAAAAAAAGCCCATTATTCAATGCATGGAAGACTATTTTAACTCAGGATGAGGCATCTACTGTACTATATGTACTCTATTCAGGTCCTGCGGTTACGAGTGTCCAGAAAGTCCCATTTGGACCTTTCAGGTGACCTGCCGAGCTTTCTGGAAAGCACCACACATATCAGGAGAGACCCAGCCTGGAGGGTGCTCCCCGTCCCCCCGAGGCTCCAGAGAAGACACGTGGATATTGGGGACCTGGCTCCATGCGATACCCAGCGCTTCATTAAAGCTCTCCAGTCACCAGCACAAGGCTTACAGGTACCACATTTATCATTTGCCTGTGACCATACGAGACCAACACAATAACTGTATATCGTATGCTGTAGTGTAGAGAGTACATGCAGAGAGTAACTTCAATTAAAGTCATATTAAAGGGATAGTTTGGGTGTTTCTCAGTGGGGTTGTAGGAGGTACTTCTCCGTAGTCAGTGTATTACGATACGATACGATAATACTTATTGTCAGAAATTTGTTTTACATCACAGCAGCTCCATTTGCAACATCACAGAAAGGACAAAGACAAGAAACAAGGATACATATATTTAAACATTACAATCACAGAAGACAATATTCAAGGCCCTTCAACGTACATTTGATCTGGAATTAGGCTCCATATTTAATTTTAGGATTGACTGGTGCACAAAAGAGTGCTTCAGTCTAACCTTATTAAATCGTGGAACCCTGTATCTCCAAATTGATGGTAACAATTGCTATTCACTGTTCAAAACGTGGTTGGGGTCAGAGACGATGGCGTTAGCCAGCCTTAAGATGTTATTATGATAGGCTGATTCATAGAATTTCTCAAGGGGTTGACCTACAATCTTTGAGCAGATTTTCATTTGGTGAAGCAGTTTTGACTTTAAAGTAGTATTACCTGGAGTAGATGGAGTTTGGAGAGACAGGAGTACCAGCATGGGAGCAAAGCAATGTACTGCTGTGGATGTATCTATACTGCTTTTGTCAACACAGTCTGTTAGCTTTAAAGAGAGCATAGATATACGTTTTACTTTCAGTTCAGTTCCCCATCAGAAAGGGTAAAATAAAGCGGTGAAAATATTCTAAATATAGATTTCTCACACAGCCTCACAGAGCCACCAGCATGGCTGCAGACTCCTCAAATACTGTAACCACAGTGCCGCTGTAGACTCAGTGGAAATTGTCTCTTTGGTTTCAGGTTGACTTTGACGATGGGAACTGCCCTACATATTACAACCAGATCAAAGGCATTCATAATGTTTTTAAGGCGGTTCACAACCAGTTCCCCGGTAAGTGGTTCACTTTATGTTGATACTCATGTTGGACATGGACAGGAATATTTGTGTGGTTGCACATTCCAGGTGTGGAACAGACTAAAAGTCACAGTACACATCGCAGTACACATACTACTCATGTACCACTCCATTCATCCATCTCCTTCCATGTGTTAACAGATATTCCACACATATCTGAGGCGCCAGTGCTGATGCTTCGTCCTCGTGCATGGAACATGGTGGAGCACAACATGATGGTAGTATATCACCTGTACTTCACTTCACTCAGTTTATTAAGTCAGTGCAGATTTGGATCCAAATCTGCAGTTGAAATGGTTGAAAGTGGTGGAAATAAACCTATGGTTTGAACTGTAGAGCTACAATGTGTTATATTAATGTATCTGAGATTTGAAGCTGCAATGTGTGGAGTTTGGAAATTTCACTTTGGCGACTCCCAGTGGTCATATCAAAAAAGAGATGTGTGATTGTCTAATTTTTCTACAAACATCTGCTATCGGAATAATTTGAAAAATGTTATAATCACAAAAAGTGACACAGTGACTTTAATAAAGTTACACTGATTTTGCACAAATTAAAAACATACCCATCTTATTTCATAAGCTCATAATAGTATTTTCCCACAAAATATGTTACAATTTTACAACTTTTTAGACAATAAAATTACCAATAAATAGAGTTGATCACAGTATTTGTAGTCTTGGCTCTAGCACTGGCTTTTGGTTGAAGTTCAACAGAATATTCATACATTTACTGGTCCAAGCAATGATTGTATTACTGGTTCTAACTGCTCAAATGTGTCATTTTTTATATTAATATGAATGTGAATTGAATATCATCAGACAAAATAATCAGTTTCCAATCAATTTAGTGCTGTGGTAACATGTGATGGGCATTTGTCATTATGTTTGTGTTATATGTTACATTACTATATGAAACAATCCATACATATCTTGTATTCCAGGTGGAGGGGAAGGAGGCTCCTGGTCCTCTCTTTGACTTTGGACTCCTCATGTTTCACTGTGGATGGACACTTTATGAAAACAAGAGTGGACCCTTTTTCTATCTCTCAAAAGTAACACACACACACACACACACACACAAACACACACACACAGATGATTCGTCTGAATCGAGTCAACATGAAGCTCTGTTTCTCATTGTTTTCCAGGTGGAGAGCTTCATGGAGGCCAGACTATGGAACAAGATATTTGTCTGGACACAACAGAAGGTCTGCACATGTGTCTGTTTATGCACATATCAGTCATCATTTTGGTGTGAATGCTTCCAGCACAACATATATTCTTCTACAAAATCTTTATAAAGATGACATTACAGCCAATTCTTAAAATCTCACATCAGTTTGTCATGTCCCTGATAACTGAACTTAGTCACAGTACACATTTAGCATGCAGACTCCCCCTGGTGTTCATAAAGCGCTTTTTCACCCCAAATTATTTCAAGCCCATTCAACCCCCTTTTAGGCTACACCTCCTCATTTACATACATCTAGAGAGGCCAAGTAGTAAATGGAAATTTTTTCTGTTCTATAAAAGATATTTTTTAATTAAAGTTTCACTCTATATATTTCCATTCCCAGGGGGTAAATTACCGACACTTTGTCACGCCCCTTGGGTGTGATGCCAACGCACAAGGCACCCCTCAGCGCCTGCAATATGCACCAGTTACTTTCAAGTAACTACAATGTAAACCCATCCGTGGCAATATGAAACACTCGGAGAAAGTGGTCGGGGAGTGCGGTGATGTAGTTTAAAGAGCGAAAAGAGACACATTGGCCAACAAACACAAGACCTTCAGCCATGCAGGAGACTACTGTTTGTGTCCTGTGCGTTAAGTTTCATATTTACTTTACAAACATAGTAGTTGTAAGCCCAACCATGATGTTTGTTCCTAAACCTAACTAAGTGCTTTTTTTTTGCCTAAACCTAAGCAAGAGTTAAGCACTATGATGGTTACTGCGACCGTAAAGTGACACTGAAGGGTCTGAAAAAGTGTCTGTATGAGACGAGTTGGGATGAGAACGTGTCAGTATTTCTGCTTAAGCTTTTTTTTACTTGCAGGTTTATTGCAGCAATTTTACTTTCCGTTTTCAAACTGCCATTTCATTAAATCAATTTGGCATTTATTGTTTTTAACATTTATGAATGACTATTGTAGTATTATAAAACTAATGTGTGAAATGGTCCCTCATATGTAGTTCTATCTAAGTGAATTTGTGTGTCTGTGTGTCTGTGTGTAGTTGGGCCTTCCACTGGGCAGCATCAAGGCGACGGTGCTAATTGAAAATGTATTAGCATCATTTGAGATGGAGGAGATTCTCTATGAGCTGCGAGACCATTCAGCAGGACTCAACTGTGGCATCTGGGATTATTCAGCCTCCTTCGTCAATAAATTTGGTGAGCCAAACCTTCTAGCTCCTGACATCCCTATGATTACACTGAGCCTCTGAACCCATTCCAAAGTGTCAGGGGCCCCCCTGGCCTTCACCGACAAAATATCACTCAAAGAGACACGTACCAACCAGGAAGAGACTCAAAATGACCACAAGGAAACATGAAATAACGGAGAGATGCAAAATAGCTGCAAAGAAGCACAAAGAGACTCACAACGACTATGAAAAGGGTAAAAACAACCACTAAGGCTACGCTCACACTGCCAGCCATAGTGCTCAATTACGACTTATTGCTAAGATCTGAGGTTTCTTTGTTTGCCGTTCACAGTATCTTTTAAATGTGGCCAATATCAGATTCCAGTATGAACTGGTCACCGTCCTGAACTGCAAAAGAACAATAACCAAGTGATCACACACAGCACGCGGTCATACGGAATGTAAACATGGAGGCCACTGAAGTCAGCATTTACGGTGTCACTCAAAATGACTACAAAGAGACACAAAACAACTAAAAAGTGACTCAAAATGACTACAAAGAGACACAAAACAACTAAAAAAGAGACTCAAAATGATTACAAAGAGACACAAAACGACTACAAAGAGACTCAAAATGACTACAAAGAGACACAAAACAACTAAAAAAGAGACTCAAAATGATTACAAAGAGACACAAAACAACTACAAAGAGACTCAAAATGACTACAAAGAGATACAAAACAACTATAAAGAGACGCATAACAACTACAAAGAGACTCAAAATGACTACAAAGAGACACAAAACAACTATAAAGAGACGCATAACAACTACAAAGAGATTCAAAACAACTACAAAGAGACTCAAAACAACTATAAAGAGACGCAGAACAACTACAAAGATTCAAAATTACTACAAAGAGACTCAAAGCAACTTCAAAGAGAATCAAAAAAACTACAAAGAGACTCAAAATGACTACAAAAAGGGGCAAAACAACCACAGAAGGAAAATAACTACAAAAAGACCAAAATAATTACAAGGAGAGATGCATAACAACCACAAAGAGACACAAAACAACAACAAAAAGAGGCTTAACAACTATAGTCTGTTTGTCTTGCTCCTATGTTTGACGGGTGGAGGCACCTTTTTCACGTCTGTGCCCAGGGGCCCATGTCTCGTAATCCACCCATGAGTCCAATACTATCAAAAGAAAAGTTATGAAAAAAGGCAATCTTTGTCTCGTTGAAGTCATGACGTTATGTGTTTTCTCCTCCAGGTCACCGACAGGCCTTCCTGCTTCCCGACCGCAGTAAGTACGTCAACATGGAGAAGCGCTTTCTGCGCAGCTACATGGACCTGCTGGTTCAGACGTGTCATCGGAGGGGAGCGCTGGCCACGGGAGGTATGGCTGCCCTGCTGCTGCCTCAGGACCCGCTCAGTGACTCCCACAGGAGAGTGTTGGCTACTGTCACCAGGTGGGAACATCACTGTTCACACACACACACATACATGTTCTCATGTTCATGGGAGTGAATGAGAAAAGCTCTGCAGTGCAGAAAATGTGATCTCACTGATGGATTAACTGTGGCTGTGCTCTCTCTCTCTCGCAGAGTCGTTATGCCGTCATTTAAAACCACCATGGCCTTAATAATGAATCCGTCTCTCTGGTTATCCAGGCATGAGACATTCAAGACATTCATTTGACAATGGGACAACATGACTAAAAGCCACATTACCAGTCATTAGGCTGCAGTGTTAATCACACCCACTGGAGGGAATGATATACATACTGATTATTTTACAAGTCCAAGAATGTTATTAGTAGTGGGTCTAACAATGTAAAGTTTGACTTGAAGATGGCATCAAAGTGAGGCTGTGTAACCTTTGAAAGAAGAAATAATAAATTTTTATATTTACAATAAAAAGTTGAATTCATAAGCAATATAGTGCAAGCTTTCTGAATTCAACACACTCAGGGGTTTGCTGCTACAGCCTAACTTGGTCTGGTATGACCAGTTGATTTTGCATTAGAAGAAGAAGTCAGGAGACCGTTGTTCATGTCCCGCGTGAAACCAAAAGTCGATTTATTGTTGACTTAGTTTAAGTTACGTAACATACTTACTTACATATTTACATACCAACGTAGCCTGCATAACCTAGTTGCATCGCGTACGTAACATAGTTAACCTAACAAATATACTTATTTTAACCCAAACCATGAACTTTTCCTCAACCTAACCAAGTAGTTTTGTTGCCTAAACCTAACCAATTAGTAAAGTAACATACTTAACTTATGTCAAATCCTGCACGTTGAAAAATTCTGCTAAAGTGGTACCCAGTGCATTTAAAAGTGATGCCAAGGGGTTCTGACCAAGCGTCCGTATGTAACGAGTTGGGAGTGAGAACAAGTTGGCATTCAATGCTGAATTGACAGATGTTATCTTCACATTGCCTACATCTTTAGATTGAAATATGTCGGCCTCTCTGACATTGTTCTTCTCCCACCTGTCAGACTGAAGTTGCTGGAGATCAAGGCAGGCGTGGACGGTTTCATGGTATATGATCTGAGCTTGATTGAGCCCATGCAGAAAGTAAGCACTGCAGGATCATGAGCCATACAAAGCTTTCTATAAATGCAAAGAGGCTATAATGATTATATATTCTGTTCATGGCATTTCTTCACCTCTTCCAGCTCTTCAAGCTCCACTCTGAAGGTGATAACCAGCTTCACCAGCTTCGAAATGATGTCGCCGTGACTCCTGATGACCTATTGTCCATGCCTTCGGTCAGTCGCTCAGTTGTCCCAGAATTGAACAGCAGACCATTTTAACATTATTAAATCATTTATTCTGATTCAACCATTGGTTACAGATCCAAACCAACAGCCTCTTCTGGTCTTTGCGCGGCAGTTTACAGATTAAGTAGTCACCAAGGAGGCAACCTCCGGGTCTGAAAAGTAAAGCCAATGCAGAAGTGCCTTAAACTTGCATTCTTTCCAATAGCCAACAGGGGGCGACTCCTCCGGTTGCAAAATACAGCATGATGTTCATTTAGTAAATTATGGTCCCATTTGTTGTAAAATAGATGATAAAGCAGGGGATGCTTTAGAGCGCGGCTACCTTTGGGACTGACAAATTGCTTCCATGGCGACCTGTCAATCAGGATTTAGGCGTAGCAATGCGTATCCATGGCACTGTGTACATTTAAATAGCCGTGAAGGTGTTTTTGGGTGTTATCCATGTTTACGTCTTAGAACTTTAACCCTTTCACAGTGTGTTTTCAGTTCATGAAAGTTAATTGTAACATTTTGGTCGCATAAAAATGTCTTGTGTCCGGTTGTACTAAAAGACATTGTAAGAAGCCAGCTATTCATTTTTTTACGGTAGCCTAAGTACATTTTGTTTTAGTTTTTTTTTTTTTTAAGCTAAGTTTTTTGCTAGCCAAATTTAGCATCCCAATTAATATCACAGTTAACATGAATTACGGATGCACCTTGATATCCAAGCTAGCGCTAGCGTTAGCAGGTAACTTAACGTTTGCTATGCGGTAGTTGGCACCGCCGGGTCTCGCTGCTCTCCAGCTCCAGTAGTCCACAAACCAATGGGTGACGTCACAGTGGCTACGTCCACTTCTTAGTCTGTGGTAGGCACCATGCAAGAAGAGGGTGTTATTTTACTTACTGCAGATATTATTGGGAGGGAATGACAGATTCCCTTACACAAGATAGGTGACAATGAAAAGTAGTTTCGTTCCACCAAGAGCCTCCAGAACTCTACTGCAGGGATGAACACCATTATTCCAAAACATCTTCCCTCATTCCCTCAAGTATATTTTGATGTCTTTTGTTTTTCCTCAGGGAGGAGTCACCCTTTATGGTTTGAAGTATAACATCGGGGTCGGTGTCCTCTTTTTCAATGCTTGGCTATCAGGTAAGTACATTCACATATTCTTGTTCTCCTCATCTTTAAGAGCCGACAGGATGAATAGACTGTTAAAAACATGCTCTGGTTCTTAGGTAAAGGACACTTTTTCTACAGAGGCCAGGTCGAAGATTCAGCCACAGCAGAGATTTCCAGATCACAGGTGGGTTGAAGATTACACAATCCAACTTCAGCACTCATCCCTGTGGAGAATAACTTTCTGCAAATACAAACTAGAAAGTTCATGCCTTCTAAATCCTATGAGCACATGTTTTATTACTAGAAAATGTTTAAAATGTTTTCGTGTGTAGAACCTATCATAGCCCGGCTCTTAGGCTGTGACAGAAATGGAAGACCAGAGAAGTTTAAAATTTGTAGACACATTAATTTACAAAGTAACAATAAATAAAAAAGGTGGAAGTCAGTAGTCATGTAAGCATGCATGGATGTGTGAAAAAAAATCTGCAATCTGTAAGGAAAGAGAGAGGGCTCTGTGTGAAGGTGGTGTGCTTTCATAGCCAGAACCACACTGAGCCCAGGTGTGACTCATGAAGCTGATGATGAGTTAGATCCTGTAAAACAAAGAAGAGCCAACAAACAGGACACAGGAACACCTAGTGGCTTGGAGGGGTCGTCACAGTCCAGATATGCATCATACACATGGTGAACAAAAGCCTGAATGCAAATATTAAGGCTTTGCACAAGGAGGAGTTGTACATTTCATATGACTCAGACTCATAACCACTGAGATATTACCAAGCAAATTGCCTAAGTACATAAGCAAGTGTGTGTGTGTGTGTGTGTGTGTGTGTGTGTGTGTGTGTGTGTGTGTGTGTGTGTCAGGTGTGGCAGTGGATCCGTCATCAGACTCAGCTGGAGGACGACAGCAGGGTGGTGAGCAGGCGGCTGGTGACTGACCTCACCAAGGAGCTGATGATGGAGCTCAGTCACTCTGTTAGGTGAGCAGACATCACTTAAGGACACCTTTTGGGACAAGCCTTTTGAGTGATGTAGACATGTGTCCATGGTAGATCACTGGCTCCATTGACATTGTAAATTGTTTTTCCCCCCACAATGCATATAGATCTGTTCTGTAAATTATATATCCTGTGCTTTCTTTTGATAAATTTATATTTTATACTTCCAACATTGGTCAGTTTAGCTCAGGGGTCAGCAACCTTTAGTATCAAAAGAGCCATTTTTGGCCCAAAATAAATTAAAGAACTCTGTCTGGAGCCGCAAAACATATTTGAGTGTCATAATGAAGGTAACACAGCCTATTAAGTCTAATGCAGTGAGGACCCAAGTCCAAATGAGAGGCAGTACATTGAAGAAACATCTCAGGAGATTTGGCCGGAAGCTCCTGCTTGCTATTCAGCAAATGCAGTGTGCTTGTTCTTAAAATGTCTTTCAATATTACTTTTTTTGTTGTCGAATCTGTCCATGCACTATTAAATTACTCAAAGATTTTTCTTTTTTGGGATTTGGAATCCATAGCTAGCCTATTGAGCTATCAAGGTTCAGCAAAATTAGAGGATAAGGCGCCGGACCGAAGACATACATAGGGTATGATGCACATTTTAGTTGATTGAAATGACGGCAATTTGTATTCGGTGTATAGGCTACATATTTTTTTTTACAATTGGAGAATGCAAGAAACACTTAAGGCCTACAAAAATTATGTTAAAAAATAACCGTTATTCATTTCCATATATTTTTTTGTCAAAGCCACTTGAGAGGGGCTAAAGTGCCGCATGTGGCTCTGGAGCCGCAGGTTGCTGACCCCTGGTTTATCTGGTATTGGTCTTTTTATTGACGAGGCTCACACACACCAAGTACTATTGTCAGAATGCCTTTTCTTTGAAAACTCCTCCTACATCACATCTGGTTACAAGGCTCTGGTCTGTAACATTAGACTGCCCTCTATTGGTGTTAACTGTATACAACAGTACACATAGTACAATACAGTCCTTATTCTTTAATGCTGTCTGTCCTGGCTTGTAAGCAGGTAGCACATTGTGTCTCTGTGGCCCTAAAATGTTAGGAATTACCAATAAAACAAAAAGTCAACACAAATCTGAGATAGTGAGAAAGACAAAATGTTGACATTTCATTACTTTAACTTACCATGAATATTTTTTATTTCTGTCACTTTTTGTCTTTTCCTGTTGGATATATGCTTCTGTAGTTATTTGTATCACTGGAGAATATTAATATGGGATGTTAACTCTAGCTCAGGTGTTCAGGTCTCGTCTCTCTCTCTCTCTGTCTGTCTTCTTCAGGAACAAGCAGAGGTTACACACAGCAGCAGACATGTTCCTGGAGGTGGTCCTAAAGAGAGATTTCCCAGAGTTCATCACCACCTACCTGAATCAGGACCACACCTTTCTCAGCTCCCAGAACAGTGAACAGATGGAGGCTGTGGACACAGGCATGCCCCGAAACAAACTGTGAGGGTCCAGCTGGAAGACTGCTTCATGTTCTCTGCTCAACACTCTCTATAAATAACACACATTGAGGACATCACTACAAATTGCAGTGGTGATTTTTCATTATTTTTTTGCTATTTTATAGACTAAATTGGTTAGAAAATAAGATGAACCGATAATGAAAGTAATGCTTGGTTGCAGTTAGTTTGAGTCAATAATGATACTGTAAACCACACTCAAGATTCTCAGATAGTAATATGTTCTATCTCCATTTCCTGTTAAATATATTAATACATTTGAATGAATGAGCTTGCCTTGCTTTATGTTTGAAGAAGTAAATACATGCCACCTGGAAAGCCATGACTTGTAACAACATAAATCAGGAGTCAGGACCCCAAACTTTGAAATAAATCCTCAATAGCACAGTTATAGTAACACTAATTATAATGTATAAGTTGTCATATTGCCAAATGGTGAATACACAGCATGAAAGTATAACAGCATGAAAATACTGATGGCCCGGAGGTAGAAATTGTCTTTGAGCAGGTATTCAGACCAAAAAAACAGCCCTGCATTAAAAAAAAACACAGAGAGTATGTTGCGTTGGAGGTGTGTTGCTTCGGGTACAGTTTTAGAGCCATGAGTGGGAAGGCTTATCATATACCAAAACAAGGCACAGAAGTTTATAATACTCACACTGTCACACAATTTTAAAACTCTGGAAAGTTATCATAACTCCAATTATGTAAATAGTAGAAATACAGCATTGTCTTTACTAAATTATCTACCAGGAATGTGCACTTGCATGTTTTTGATTGGCCACCACAGTGCCGTGCGTTGACAGGTCTCATAGGGTTAAAGTTAGTCTGAGCATGCCCTAAGCCTGCAAGTCCCTGTGTGGATACCATGTGTCAATTACGGCAGTTTGGTCAGTGGCTCTACGCTTCAAACTATGACGTTTCTATAGGTACTCTTCTAGCGTCAGTTTTGCACGTGTCAATTTCCGCTCGTTACATACATGTATTTTCAAAATAAAACTTCAGTTTTCACTGGAAACAGTTTGGTTAGGTTTAGGCAACAAAACCACTTGGTTAAGTTTAGGAAAAGATCATGGTTTAGGTTAAAATATGTAGGTTTGTAGTTAAGTAAGCTACGTTGCGTAAGCTACGCAGTAACAGCACATAAAATAAGTCAGTGTTTCATTTTGGTTACACACGGGACACGAACACTCCTGGGTGAAAGTCCTGTGTTATTTGGACCCATTCCTTTACCTTTATCACTCTTTATACCACGTTACCTGACTTCCTCCTTTACTCCCGCCATAAGTACGGCCACGTAGAGCGTCATAGTTTGACGTGTACGGCCACTGCCTAAGCTGTCGTATTTGATAAGGGTGATCAGGGTGAATAGTTTGTGTGCTGAGTTGAAAGAGTTCTTGATTATAATCAGTGCTCTTCTCAGACAACATGAGGTAAGTGTCCCCAATGGATGGGAACCCACTGCCTGTGATATGCTCTGCAGTTCCTGCCTCTCTGGAGAGTCTGGTGGTTGTAAGCAGAACAGCTGTCAAATAATACGGTGATGCAACTTTTCAGAATGCTCTCAGTGGTACGCCTGTAAAAGTTTGAGATGATTGCCGGGTCCATGTCAAACTTCTGAAAAAAAAGTTGGCAGGAAGTTTGAAGCATGACGTCTGTGTGAACTATGTATTAAGAGAGCTGGATACCTGTCCTACTGGACAAAATATAAAGTCCCCTGCAACCCATGAAGCATTTTCCCCATAGATCACCATTATAAAAGAGACAACTGCAAAACTGTTGACAAAGACATGTGAAACTGCTTTTGAGGTCAGTTGTTACTCTTTCTATTGTGGTGGTTATAGATTTGTAAAACTGTCCCAGAAAAGCATTTTTTATGTGCATGACATCATATAATATGCGTAAGAATTGGGCCTCATGAAGCAGAAGGAAAAGCTGGTAACCTTTTTTGGCTTGAATCCGGCGGGCAATTTTTATTCAAGTGAATGGGCACCATCTTGGAGTCCAGTACAGATCTTATAATACATCCATGTGGTGAACGGTTCAGTGAGGTCCTCAGTGATGTGCACACAGAGGACATTGAAACTGCTTGAGCCTTTTCAACTTCACTTCAATAGATAGATAGATACCTGCAACCTTCCTCTTGTCCACTTTCCTCTCTTTAGTTTCATTGATATTGAAGCAGAGGTTGGTATCATGATATGACCTCACTAGGACTTGGACCTCATGTCTATAAGCAGAGGTCAAAGTGTCTACAGAAGCCCTTTACAACCAGGCAAAGCAACACACTGATAAACCAGATCAGAATAGCTTCACTGAAATGTTGAAAAACAGGCTGAAGACGCTACGTCAGTTTAGTAACGCCTGCAGGGTCATCACCCTCCCCCCCCTACACTGTGGAGCGGTAACTACTAGCTAGCCACCTGACTGTGTTTTACTGTAGGTTTAACAAAGCTCCACCCTATACCTGACTCAACACAGACAGATCAGGAAACACTGCCTTCTTCTATACCATTCTATACTCACACAGCAACAGACAGATGACAAGATTCACCGTGAGACAAAAGCTTCCACTGAGGGAGGACAGCAGAATACTGGAATACCGCTTCTTCAATCAGTCAGTGACTACAGACACTGCATGGAGTTATAGAAAATAAGGTAACCACATAACTCTAGTGACTGTTTGAGCCGTCCAGATCTTGTGTTTTTTGCTTCGCTCCCAGAGGAAAATGGCTTCTTGTTCAGTGGAGGATCTCTGCTGTCCCGTCTGCCTTCAGATCTTCAAATATCCTGTCATCCTGTCATGTAGCCACAGCTTCTGCAAAGCCTGTGTGCAGAGCTGGTGGATCGAGAAACCAACCCGTGAGTGTCCATTCTGTAAGAGTATATCTTCAAACATTGAGCCAACTTGTAATTTGGCATTAAGGAAACTGTGCGAGGCCTTCTTACTGGAGAGAGATCAGAGAGCTTCGTCGGGCTCCGAGGTTCTCTGCAGTCTGCACTCTGAAAAACTCAAACTGTTCTGTCTGGATCATCAACAGCCGGCATGTCTCATCTGCAGAGACTCCGAAAACCACTCCAGCCACACATTCAGACCCATCGATGAAGCTGCCCAAGATCTCGGGGAGGAACTCCAGAAATCCCTGAAGCCCTTGGCCAAGAAGCTGGCTCTTTTGAGTAAAGTCAAACAACACTGGGATCAAATGGCAGAGCACATTAAGGTCCAAACTCAAAACACGGAGAGGCAGATTAAGGAGCAGTTTAAGAGGCTTCACCAGTTTCTAGAAGAGGAAGAGGAGGCCAGGATCTCTGCTCTGAGAGAGGAAGAGGAGCAGAAGAGTCAGATGTTGAAGGAGAAGATTGAGGCTCTGAGCAGAGAGATAGCAGCTCTTTCACACACAGTCAGAGCCATAGAGGACGAGCTGAGAGCTGCAGACCTCTCATTCCTGCACAACTACAAGACTACAGTGGAAAGAGTTCAGCAGAGCATCCTGCTGGAGGATCCTGACCTGCTCTTGGGAGCTCTGATAGAAGTGGCCAAACACCTGGGCAACTTGACCTTCAACATCTGGAACAAGATGAAGGAGATGGTCTCCTACACGCCAGTGATTCTGGACCCAAACACTGCCGGTTCATACCTCATCCTGTCGGATGATCTGACCATTGTGAGACGCGAAAAGCAACAGCAGGTCCCTGACAACCCAGAGAGGTTTGCAGACTACTGCTCCGTCCTGAGCTGTGGCGGCTTCAGCTCGGGGACTCACAGCTGGGACGTCGAGGTCGGACAGAACATAAACTGGGAGGTGGCTGTGTTTGAAGCATCTTCCCACATGAAGAGATCCGTTAACTCTGGATTATGGAGATTAGAGTTGTTTAACGAGAAATACTGTGCGTACTCCCCATCGGCTCAAATTGATGATATTCAACTGAGCAAAAAACCCCAACGGATCAGAGTGCATCTGTGCTGGGACAGAGGAGAGGTGACGTTTTCTGATCCAGACACTGACACGCACATACACACCTTCACGCACACTTTCACTGGCAAGCTGTTTCCATACATTTGGACTGAAGATACACTCCCTCTGAAGCTATTACCGGCAAAGGTTTCTGTGACAGTGGAGCAGTAAATGTAGAGATGATGATGATGATGATGATGTGCTTCTTAAAGTGGAGTCAATCTAAGAACTGCTTATATGCTACTATCTCTTCTTATACATATGTTTTACTAAAAGACGAAACTTCAATCACTTTAAATGACAAGCATATTTTCTTTTGTATCCAGGTGTGCTGATATGTTGCTTTTTGTGCTCAATGTGTGAGATCTCACAATAGTTTTGCGAGATGTTAGGTTAAAAAAAAACAAAACAAAAAAAACTTTGGCATCACGCACACACCCGTGGGAGAGGCTCATTTTATGGAGGAATTTTATTTTATAGGAACAAGATGTAGGACTGACCGCTATTGTTTAAAATGGATAACAGCAGTCCAAATCCAAAACAGTGGAGCCGCGGCCCGTCCGCTCCTCTGGTGTGACTCATAGCAGCGCAAGTTTAAGCAATTTGAGGGTTACCTTCTAGGCACGACCGCGTTAGCCTCTGGCCACCAGCAGTAGTCAGAGTCACTTCACCGGCTGTGTGTTTCAAATACTTGCTGCCTCGATAACCAGCTGCCCACGGACCACAGATAGATGTGCCGAGGCTTTTCAGGTCTTGTAGAACGTTAACAAAACGCATTCGGAATAAGGCCAAATCCAGATTATCCAAATACAATATTGTGTTTACATGACCTGCGTCAAATTTTGAATATTGTCATATGAATAATAGTGGAATATGACTGTCCGTGTAAACGTAGTCATTGACTTATTTTTACCATAGTTTTGTTACGTAACTTACGTACTTTACTAACGCCAGTTACGTAACAAATGTACTTATTTGAACCCAAACCACAATCTTTTACTAAACCAAACCAAATAGTTTTGTTGCCTAAACCTAACCAAGTAAACTAAAACTAAAACTAAACTAAAATTAAAATTAAAATTAAGTAAACCTTTGTTGGAAGCTGATTTTGAAAAGACACTATGCATATAACAAGCAGAAGCTGACACGCCGTCCCTGACACGCCCAAAACTGACACTAGAGCGGCGATATTTGACAAGTTGGGAGTGTACTCTACTCTACTACTACAGAGCCTCCTGAATGTCATACATACATTGTTAATATGTGCTGTCAACTGGAGAAATGCTCACGTCAGCCTCCTAGGTGTGAATTCAAGCAGGGCACAGGACTTTTTCTGTAGGCTGAAAAATCTACTACCTCGCCACATGAATAGTGGAGGTTTATCAGCACATATTTAAATATTGTTGCGTTGACTGCAATGCCTATTGTATTGTTCCATGATGTTTTTGTGAGACTCTTATTTTTATTCCTTTCACAAGTCACAAGAAATGTAAAAACAAAATTGTAAATATTCATATTGCCAACTGTGGTGGAAATGTATTAGACATAAATGAATGTATGATTTGTGCATTATGGTGTGGTATTTTATGATTAATGATTCAATTAAATGAAAATAATAATAATAAATAAATATCACTGTTATTATAACCACCAACAACAAAAAATCAAGAAATCGTTCTGTTGTCTCCCAGTCATCAGTGTCTTTGTTGTTATTCAAATATCTTTTAAGCACAATACTGATATCTCTCCTTATGGGAGTCACACCCAGATAACTGAGTCAAAGGTCGCCTCCTCCCTCTCCTGCAGAATTGTTTTCAGAATGATTTTTGCCACAATTCAATAAACTCATTTTGAATGTCTGAGCTCAAATAGTGGTTCAGTATCCCTGTTATTAAGTAATAATTTCCCTTAATAATGAATGTAATGAGTAATAATATAGTCAGGGAGAGGAGCAGAGTCTGTGGTCTTTCAGTAATAAATACATTTTTATTGTCTATCAATTTTTCCATTCAGTCACATGTGATGCTGAAATTCCCAGTGCATCAGGTAGAGAGTAGTTTAACGTGTAGCCTATAAATAAGTCAATTAAAGTCAAACGCATTCTGCCAGTAGAAATGTCATTCAGTGTCTGAGCAGTTTATTCACTCTGAAGTTCACTGTGGTTTAACTGATCTGGTCTAAATACAGAATAATGAAGGTTTTTTAATAAATGTGCAGACATTTGTCATTTGTTTTATCGGAAATGGGAAACAAAATCCAAAGCAACAAAAGTCGCCACAGAGCTGTAAATATTTCAGAATAAAAGCCAACTGAAGGAATTCTGTCCACAGAGAAAAACTCTTGAGGGCTTTTATTTTAAAAAATGAAAGCAGGAAGTGTTGATTTAAAAATAAATCTTTACTTTTTTCATCTCCTTAACATTTTATACAGATTTAGAGATCAACATTGTAGTAATGTTGCTGGTATGATGTCAATATACAGTCAATTGATCACTGCCTCCTGTGTAGGTGTTTCTTAAAGTGTTGCTGAATATAGAAAATGTCTCATGAAGAGTCTAACTATTAGCTCTAGGTGATCTGTGCAAATAAAATACATTTTTAAAAAGCCATAATATACTTCTAACCCGACAGTTAAATTCTTTAATAGTTGGACTTATGGCTATTTGAGACCGGTGAAGGGTTTTAGGATCCTTCACATGTAGATTTGGGGCTTGAAATTCATCGTCTGTATGTGTGACCCATGCGGTGATACAATAATCCAATCTCTAGTGGAACAATATCAAACAATGTTATTTTCTTGATTAATTGATTAGTTGCCCAAGATTCAATTCAATTCAATTCAATTTATTTAAATGAACAGAAGTTATCTCGAGACGCTTTTTAAATAGAGCAGGTCAAGACCGTACTCTACTAAGATGACGTCCTCAAATGTCTTGTTTTGTCCACAATTCAAATATATTCAATTTACTGTCATAGAGGAGTAAAAAAACAGAAAATATTCACATTTAAGAAGCTGGAATCAGAGAATTTTGACTTATTTTATTTTTATTTTATGAAAAATGACTCCAATTTATTGATTATCAAAATAGTTGGTGATCAATTTAATAGTTGACAGCTAATCGATTAATCAATTAATTGTTGCAGTTCTAAATCCATATGTTCTGGAACAAACTCCATGTGCTGCCCCAGATGAATATTTGTAAAGAGACCAATTTTACTGACAGCAATGTTAACACTGACACTGCTTTGTATTTTGCAACTTAGTCCATTTGAGTCTTCAGTCACAGCCTTATTGATGCCACATTACTGTTCTTTGGTCTGTGCATAATAACAGTTCATGCAAACATTGCCTAAAGCACTGGTTAGCTTGGAATTGGGACAAAACATTTGAAATTGCAGTAGAGCTTTCCACTATGGTACGTTGTGTTAGTTGTAGAAGGAGAGCACGAGTGGTCCAACAGTCAAATCTGACCAACTGGTGGTCTTGATTTTGTTCTGTCCTGCTGAGAGTTTTGCTCTAAAAATTCATATCCTGGGAAGGAAGTGTGTCATGGTCATGGTGGGTGTGACCCGGTTGCCTCTCTTGGTTTTGCCGGTCTTGCTGAGGCCGATGTACATGCCAGGGTAGGCAGCTGATTCATAGGCGTTATAGTTGTTGGCCAGGAGAGTCTCCTTGAACTTGCATTCATCGCTGTAGTGGCCCTGAGGATGAAGAGAGGGGGACAACAGAAAACTCTCATTTATCAGGTCAATACTAATCATTGTTTTAGCTTCTGGAATGTGAGAATTTCTTTTTTTTTTCTATATTTGGGTTTTGGGACTGTTTGTCAAGACAACATATCACGTTACTTCCAACTTTCCTTATGACAGACCAGAATCATATTTCACACTAGAGGTCCATGTCAGTTAGACGTGATCCTTTGAAGGTTCTACATACGATATCCAGAGCATTAATATAGCAGCAAACAACTACTGTCTATGTAAAGATGCAGAGGAGTAATATAGGGTGCCCATATTTTCAAACCCCCAAAATATTTTCAAAACCCTTAAGTGTACCGCACGTTTGTGCATGCACATGCATGCGCAAATATGCACACACCACAAGTGTTGGGATCAGAAAGAAGGCAGGGTGCATTAGAGGCTGTGAAAATCATGACTTATTACATTCACTACTTTCACCCCCTTTAATCAGAGGACTATCCTCCTCATGACACACTGACAGTTTGGGAGTCCTGTAGAGAGTTTTCTCTCAGAGGAAACGTTGTTGTCTGGGACTACGGAAATTATTATTCAACTTTATTTTTGCGTAATTGTGGAAGTGTAGCACCCACTCTCCAGTTTCCCCCCAGGTTAACACTGTTAGCTCTGTCAGCACTGTTGCTGTTGTTTGCACTTCACTCGTTAATAAAAGGCCATTTACATTCAGATTTCGGGTGTGTATATTGATCTGAGTACTATTTTGAAGTAGCGACTGACAATAAAATGTACTTGTCTACACAAGAAGATATGGACATTTTTCTGCTATTTACATGAGATGTTTTGAATATTACGACAGTGTTTTGCAGCCACCATGATAAATAATATTTGCTCAGTTTGTTGTTAGAATGAGATTTTTCCTATTTCTCCAATTTTCGATGTTTCATTTTCTTGTTAAAGCTAAATCATTTTGAAAAACAAAAAATCAGGAACTGTTGTTGTAAGTAGAAATGTTGCAGGCACAGTGAGCTGGTTGGATAAAGGGCTACAGGTGACAGGATGTCATTAGAGCGAACACGCTACCCTGTCCTATGGAGAACCATTTGCACTGTGTGTGCATCATGAGATCTACACACGGTTAGATATCCTAGCTGTATGGAAAAAAGCCTTCAGGGTCAGGAGCTGTCCTCATTGTGTCACCCTAACCACAGTTACTTAATCCCCCCCACTCATAATACTGTATACTAATGTAAGGAAACAAACTCCCTCACAGAGATCTGGGAGCAGCTCGAGCCAAAGGTCAATCTAATTTCCTCCACCCACCCCATCCGAACCACCTCCCGTTGAGCATACAGGCCTGCTGTTAGATGAGTAACTGGATGACTAACTGTTGTTTAGATCATGAGTTAGCCTCAGTCAGCATTCAAAACAATTTTTACTGGAGCTGATCACTCCAATGTCTGGGCGGTCGCTACCAGTCTCAGCAGGTATCTCTCTGCCCCGTCAGAGGCTGCTTCCCTCTCCTCTTCCCTCGTCACTTCCTGCTGCTCTGTAGCCGCTCTGTGAGCGTCACTGGCCGGCTGGTGAGCGAGCTAAGCTCGCAGGCAATTGTGGAGCTTTTCAACTCCAAAAAGGCAGGTAATCACAGGTTCCTGTTGATTTATAATCAACATTTGTGTTGTGATATTTAAACAAACTATCCGTCAACAAGGAACTAAAAGCCTCTTGTCTACAGACCGGTCTCTAGAGAGCTCCGGCCAGCTCATAGCGGTCTGCGAGCATGACCGCCCGGCTGGCGAGGTAGCGACCCCGGCAGGCGCTATAGCTAGCTGTGACGGCAGTTTGCGGAGCTTCTAAACTCCAAAAACGTTGGAGCAAATTTTCGATTCAGCACCAATTTTCGGAAAACTGTCAATATTCAAAATTGACACGGTTCATTTCTCGCCTCAAAAATTTTCAGAAGTGAATTTAGTGATGAAATAGCTACGGAAAATGTAAAAAATTAAAAAAATTAAAAAAACTTGCTGTTTTTGGCTGCTGTTTGCTGTTGTGACCATATACCTGTATCGTTCCAGTGCTTTGCATTGTGGGATACAGTAGGTGAGGTACTGTAGACTGGAGACTGGAGATTTTTTCCAAACCAGTATTACATAATTTTTGGCATAATGTACATTTTGCTGTTGTTTGGATACTGCATACTACATACTACATTTTGACCATATCAGTACGTACTACTAGTATAGTATGAGAATACAGCCAATGTGTTGAGTGAAGACCGGGCCCTTGGAAGTGAGTAAGATTACCAACTTGGATTTATGCCTGTGTCCAAAGAAGAACTCACGTTAAATTAAATATGGTGCCATTTGCAATATATGCCCAAACCCATCTCTGTCATGGTTTTCTTTTTTTTTTTTTTTTTGGATAGTCCGTAGTAATCTATAACAAAATGATATGCTTATTCTACATAAACTATTAAAACTATAAAGAAACTATAAAAATTATTAATTCATTTCTTATTTTCTTTGGTATTTTTGTCATATAGAGATAAGCAATGATGATAGCTGGCTAATGTCTGTTGATATTGTCCAATGCAAGCTAGATATAACGTTAGACGGGTTACAGCATACAGATATGGAGTGGTGCAATGCTTTAGACAAACTCAAGCCCGACCTGCCAATATTAAAATGTGTAGAAACCAGCAACCCTTCTGCATTTCCAACATGGAGATCATGCTGTTTGACCTTAGTATCAATAAACATCTGTACAAAAAATTACGACAATTTCAGTTCAGTTCACACATCTTGTCATCAAATTAGCAAGTCCTGAACAGTTCTTACCGAGCCATAGAGTTTCCCTTTGTCGCTCATTGCGATGAAGAGGCCGCTTCTGACTCCAAACAGAGTCAGCACTCCTCTCTCCACTGGGGACATTTCTAGAAGGCCTGGGACAAAACATGGGAATGATCAGCAGCAGATAGAGTCCATCAGAAAGGGAAAGCCAACAAAACGGGACACTAATAAGATCGCCTATATAATAAGGCAAGTGCTGTATAGTCCCAATAAGTTTTGAACAGGAAAAGTCCCTGAATAATATTAATGTATTTAGTTTCTCTGATTGCATAGGTGATGCACTCCATGTTTTTGTTTTACTCCTGAAAGCATATGGACTGAATTTATGTTTTGCACTTTAACTGACCTGAATACATTTACACAATAAAGGCTAATCCACATAGACAGTGTTTTCAGAATCTGCAGCTTGCCCGACTCACGGAACCAACCTGATCTCACTCCCAATTCGTCAAATACCAACGCTTGGTCAGTGCCCGTCAGTGCCTGACACTGACACACCCTTTAGTGTTTGTATGAGATGCACCGGGTATTCAACTAACTCCAATGTAAACCCATCTGCGTCAATATTAGACGGTCAGAGCAACTGATGTATTATAAAGATCGAGAAAGTCAGCATAGGGTGGGTGGCAGGGAAGGTTGCATGGGTCAATCAAACACAGGACTTTCACTCAGGAGACCGCTGTTCCTGTCCCGTGTGAAGCCAAAAGTCAATGTTGACTTATTCTACCTTAGTTTTGTTACGTAACTTCCGTACTTTACTCATGCCAGTTACGTAACAAACATACTAATTTCAACCCAAACCACAATCTTTTCCTAAACCTAACCAAGCAGTTTTATTGTGTAAATAAAAACTAAGTAATCCTACGTTGGATGTTTCTATTGAAAAGAGACGGTATGCATGTAATGAGCAGAAACTATACATGTCCTGTGAACACGGAAGTTTACTTCAAATGAATTGGAGGACTGGCGTTTTTGCCGCCACGCCTGATTTGGTATGAAAGCAGCCTTATACCGCTACTACAGTGACTCGATAAATAAAGACAATGTTGATTTTGTCCTGTGGAGCCTACATGAAAACTATTTTTGATCAGTACATTTCTACAACTGTCTACTGCTTGTCGGAATTTAGTGTGGCTGGTGTGGCTGGAGTGTGCTGCTGACGGACGGCTGGTTCTGAAGCAGCCAAACGGAGGTCAGACTATTATAATTGATGTGGATTCCCAAGAACAGAGAAAGCAGAGCTGTTTGGGTCAGTCACAGTCAGCAGTTGCCTTCCCACTGATAAAGGTAGTCTGTGTGGAAGTCATTCAGTCTCAAGACACTAGTCTGAAATTGCTTATGACAGGATTTAGGGGAAAAAATAACATCAATGTATAGCTTCTGTCCGACCTCCACAGTCTGGATTCGAAAGTGCCATGTAGAGCTGATTTGAATCAATTTGATTTGATTCTGTTTCATGGTGTTATTAGTTATATTTAGTAGGAATCATTGCTGCTCTTTTGAGTCCACATTCCATATTATATATTTACATCAACTGACAAGATATTATTATGATTTAATTGTTAAAATAAGCAATTATAATACTGATAATTAATTCATTGCTAATGAGAAAGTAGTGATGAATTACTATTTTAACAATCCATGCAGGAATCACTGGTCCTTACGGCTATGAATAATGCCACATTTATTTGTCAAAATGACTTACTGTATCTGTTTTCATTGTGCACGCCTGTGATCTTCCCGTTTGGTAACACCTGAATGTGGAAGCCAATGCCCACATTACAGTAAAGTCTTCTCAGTCTCTTTATCCCCAGCAGGTATTCTCCATCTCTAGCTGTCACCTCCCTCTTGTCCCAGAAGCTGCCGCTGGCCTGCACCAGTAGCCCGCCACTCCGTATGCTTGGTCTCTTACTGCTGATGACTGGCAGAGGAACAAAGGAGCTGCACACCAGGATCCCATACAGGAGCAAAGGGAGCTTGGACCTCGATGAAGATGACATCCTCAATCCCGGGAAATCGTAGAGATACACGACTATTGTGTATTTCTAAGACCAATTGAATGTTCAAAACTGGTCATAAAATCTGTCCATCTTCAGTCTCTCAGAGGGAAAACCATGAAGAAAAATGGCTCAACTTCTGCACTCTTTAAAGCCCAGAGAGAAGTTTCAGGATGCATATTTGGAAGCTGAACCCATGAGGGGTCCAGTTTGCCAGTGACTTGTCTCCTGCTTCCTCCTCAGGTAGATCCAGCAGACAGACAGCAGACTTATATGTGCCCCTTAGTACGTCACACACCACCTGCTGTCTTGTTTGTCTGAGTCACAGATGCCGTAGTAGCACACAAACTGAGGAATACATACAGTAAAACACGTAGTGACAGAAAACAAAGAGAAACACGCAAGCACACAGAAACATAGAGTAGTAGATCAATTAATAAAGAGATTTGACAGAGGGATGGATATGGTTGCAGACAGACAAAAAAGAGACAAAAACGCACAATAAACAAAGTTAAAGATTAATTTTACTGATATCAGTATTATTTCTTACACCAGTATTACTGGTACTGATTTAAATAATACAGTTATCAGAGTGTTCGGTCCGTGCGTACACCTCTCTCAAACTGGAGACGGCAGATGAAGCAATCACTCAACATCCATTCAGCACAGACTGCCTTAATCACATTAGAAATCGTACTGACATTTGTATCTATATCGATTCTATACCAAAGTTAAAAGACTCAACATACATGAAAGGTGTTCTGTACTCAGTTGTGTGCACCTCTGTAAGGTCACAAGGAAAAAGAAACACATGTCCATGGTCTCTCAGTCATGGTTGCAACCAGGGCTGAAGTCTTCAGTGAGACATTAGGGGGGACCAAGCAACTTGGAGAGTAGATGGAGCCCTAAAAATGGGTATTTAAAATGAAGGTTTTTAAGGTTAATTTAATCATCAGCAAGTTAAAATGAAGCACTAACGGTCAAAGTTATTGATCTTTATTCTGCCACACCTGCATCAGCAGGTCGGCTCCCTGTGTAGCTATGTGGAAGTAGCCTGTATGGCAATAGATCGCGTTTTCTTCATTTTAAGGGCACCCTACAGAGCACTGTATCGTGTTGTCTCTAAATGAAGGACACCCTGGAGGGCACTTCATCACATTTTCTCACCTCACCAGTCAGCCTCCTACTTGTATCCAACTGCCAAGCTTCCCAGGCTTGTAAAACTGACAGAAATTGAAATTCCGTGTCAATTCCCAGCAGTTCCCGGGAATTTTCTGTGCTGCCTGCAAGTTCCCGTGAACAGCCCTTAACCTGAAATTCCACATCAGTTTATTAACTTTCCGTCAGTGTTATAAGAAGAGTAAGCAACAGATGCACTTTCTTAGAAAACCTAACTTTTTTAAATGTAGACAGAACCATTCTTACTCTTTATTTTATGACCATGACATTGTCCAACAAAGTTAACATGAATACAGGTCATGGACAGCCAGCAGCTGTGTGAGACATCCACATTTAAAACCAGTGATCTCAGAGAAGTTGTCTTCTTCACTTTACCATCATGTTTGATATTTTCACAACTTGTGGCTCTGTGATAACCATGTTCTAATACATCTTTGACTAAATAACAGACTGTGATTACTTATCCAGCGCAGTCCCAGTATGATACAAAGTACAGTAAGACAAGTCACAAGCTGCTTTGGGATTCCTCACTGCATCTAAATAGAGTGTTGATGAGTGAAGGCCTTTGTGACCCTTGGTGGCAGAAAAGAGAACGACATGTTAGATATTAGGAGGTTGGAGGATACTGTGTGGTTATCATAGCTAAACCACAGCTAGCTTTTAGCCTCTGAATTCACTATTCAACGACGAGCTACTCTATCAAAGTCAGACAGTCTTTTGGAGGATACTGTGTGGTTATCATAGCTAAACCACAGCTAAACCAATCCGCGGAGGAAAATTGGGACACTAAGGGCTGCTACTGTACAGTGTAAATGTTTTAATAATAAACCATATCCTCCGTTGTCGAGTCTGAGGTTTTACTACTTTGGTCTGGAACATAGGAACGCTATGATGATCCAATCAACACATCTGGGTTCTGAGAAGGTCAGATGTCTGGAAAGCAGGGGAAAGCACTATGTTGCAGTCTGGTTCACAACATTGTACCAGAGAAAATAGCTAAACTACTAAATGTATTCACAGTTCTCCAAAGTTTTAGCCTCTGAATTCACTATTCAACGACCAGCTACTCTATCAAAGTCACACAGTCTTTTTTCAGGATAGTATAGTAAGAAGTAGTTTCTCACAAGGATCACATTTGAGATTGTTTTTTGCAATTAAGTACCTCATGTTTCATTTCCCACTGAAGGACTTTTATAACAGCACTAATTCTGGTGCAAGCCCTCTACATGTTGGTATTTCCCTGACCTTAAATACACTGCCTGTTCATTTGGTATTTTCATGGCCTGGGAAGCACACAGTGCAGCAGTGTAAAAAAGGCATAATTAGATGGGAGCGTAAAGTAAATGTCTGCTTTTAATGCCAAGAAGAGAATGAGTTATATATAGTTATAAATATCACAAGGAACTGTGGAATAAAGGAAGTGTTAAAATATAATTTCAATGGGGGCAATGTCTATACAGTCTGCTTTTCCGGTAGAAGGCTCTCACTCTTGTGTGCTAATTCTGCCACTGCTGGGAAGCATACAAATAGCTCAAGCATGAAGACACGTAGTAAACAACAATGTGATTCATACCAACAAATGTTGGAACTATCTGGTCTGCACATACGCACATTAATTCAGCAGCAGTGGAGGGCTGATATCATGTGACATGTGGTGCGTCAGAGCACTGCTCATGTAGGGCTCATTGCAAGGCTCAGAGAGAAAGAAACAGTGGCAATGATAGATCATGTGTGTACACATGTGAAGGTCTAGTCCCCCCGCAGGGGAAAACCCCATAGTAGCTGTGACGCGGGTAACCATTTATCAACATTTGCTCTGACATCAAACCTCGTCAACAGAGTTTTCCCCAAGCCATGTGGGAGAGATTGTGACAGCCCACACGTAGGGCCCGATGGTAGCGCCTGTATTTACATTCTTTCATACTTTTTTACTACAGTTTAGAGTAATTTGGATAAGATACTTCTGCTTCTCTGTCTCAGGCCTTGTCTACACTTATACGGATACTTTTGAAAACAATTTTTCCCCTCAAAGAAATTCTTTCCACATGATCTTCGTTTTATAACGAAGAATGCAAAAATGATTCCGAGCAAGCATGCCGGGCCAGTAGGTGGCGATAAAGTATACGTCAACGAAACGCCAAATACCAGAGAATAACATTCTGAGCATGTGCAGTGAGCTTATTTTCCTTAAAACACAAACAATAGTAGCTAATTATTTATGTATTTATGGTTATTTGACACGTATTTCTTCAGCTTTATTTATTTAACACCTTTCTGGCATACAGCCCGAGGTGCTATGATGAAACTGAAAGCAAAATGTGATTCATGTGTGTGGACGGACGACGAGGTGGAGTTGCTGCTTAACGTCACGTTACAATAAAAGGTGCCGAAAGCCCGAGAAACTTGACTTGTTGACTTGACTGGATATATTGGTGGCGTTTCAGGAACAGTATCCTGATAAAGAAGACTCGGATAAAGTGGGGAGAGCGTTTCCTCATTCAATAGACACGGTGAACAAGGCAATACGACAACCTATTTAGGGGTGGAAGTAAGGAATTACCACTACTCTACTCTGCTACTCACATTACTATAATTAAAGGTCTAGTGTGGAGGATCTGGCGACATCAAGCGTTGAGGTTACACAATGCAACCAACTGAAACTTCTCCTGTGGGTAAAGCATGTAGGAAAACTACGATGGCCAACACTAAAACGCAAATGGCCCTCTCTAGAGCCAGTGTTTGGTTTGTCCGTTCTGGGCTACTGTAGAAACATCCGTGAAGAGAACCCGCTCCCTATGTAGATATGAAGGACTCATTCTAAGGTAATGAAAACACAACAATTCTTATTTTCAGCTGATTATACACTAAAGGAAACATACTTATTAATAGTATGTTCCATGTCTGCCAATATATCTCCCTTATTGTCACACACTGGTCCTTTAAGTCATTTTTTCGGGTAGCCTACTTGTACTATTATATTAGTGTTTTTTTCAAGTCTGTAATTTTACTCTAACTTATGTATGCACTACACTATGTAATCTACTTTGCTACTTTTAAAATCATAATTTGCTAAAAACCCGCTGTAGCAGACACAGGTTTAGAGAGGTGACCACGCACTGACCAGCGCAGGAGCTGGGAGTGATTTAGGGACTGAAGATTTCGAGAAACAGAAACCAAATGGAGACAGAGCACAACAACATTGAAAACAGTGAAAATGATGAAGAAAAGGTGGAGTGATGAGTGCCCATGGCCGTACCTGAAATAATTCTTCACATACAGAGGGAGATAAGGAGACATCGGCTTACAAGAATTCAGCTTATTCTTCTCAAAAAACACATTGTGGTAAGATATTGTTTTCATCTTTGATCTGTTAAGGTAATTAGCTTGGCTAACATAAAGCCAGCTAACATAACACTACACTCTGTCATTGGTTAGTCTGGGATTAAAGTAAGACAGAGCTAGCTATTAAGTGTGTGCACAGCCATGTATGCTTAAAGAGAAACGTTACCGATTTGGGCGGTTTGTGCAAATGAACAGCTTCCCTCCATGTTACCGACGCCCGGACCTGCCCTCTGCTTTTTGGGGTGGATTTGTATTTTTAAAATTGTTTCAACAAAAATGAGTGATGTAAAAATCTATAAATCCTGGACTATAAGCTCTGTTCAAACCCACGGCTGTGGTAACAGAGTTAGCTTTAACTTTACCAGATGACAGGGGCGGGTTTAGGATTTCGCCTCAGGGCAGTCTTAGCCTCTCAGAGAAGAATGTGAGGTATTCTATTCAAAGCACAAGAAAAACTGTCAATGCTGTAAATGGACAGATGTTACTGGGGGACTCTTCTTTCTCTCTTTCTGCTGACAAACATAAGCAAACAATATTTAATGAATATCTTCGTCAAAGGATGTCACTGTTGTCTGAGTTCCTCTCTATTTCACTTTATAACCATATTGGAATGGTGCTTGAAGAAAAATGAGTGAAACTAACTCTTCTCAATATTAATTTTAAGTATACCTTGTAATGTTTAGTGTTTATGAGTATATCATAAATGAGATTACACTTTCTTCTTTTAAGATTCCTAATGACTTGCATATATATGCAAGCAATCTGATCCCATGGAAAGCGTATAAATAGCATTTTAAGGACATTCCATGCGACATGGTAGCACATTTAGGCTTTTCGTGTGTCATTTAATGCCACGTTGTTATCGTGAAATGGTCACAATGTTTAAACAACAAAACCACATAGTTAGGATTAGGAAAAACATCAAAATAACTCAACACTTTGGGACACGAACACCAGTCTTGAAGGGTTAGGGTCCCATTCGACTTATCCTCCCACCCACCATAGGCAGTCTCCCTCGATTTTTATTCTGTTCATATTCAAGGTTTTTCCCCCATAAAGCACAATCAAGGGCGACGAAAAGTGTTGCGTATGTAAATGCCTCCAATTTTCAAACATTGGGGGCAAAATTGCACCAATTGTCTCCAATAG
This sequence comes from Sebastiscus albofasciatus, assembly GCA_916701655.1. Taxonomy (NCBI): domain Eukaryota; kingdom Metazoa; phylum Chordata; class Actinopteri; order Perciformes; family Sebastidae; genus Sebastiscus; species Sebastiscus albofasciatus. The sequence continues at coordinate 58,825 of CAKAOI010048308.1, forward strand.
TTTTCCATTTTACTTTAAGGCTGAGTGAGTGAGTTGCTTTGTTCCAGTTTTAACAAAAACTTTGTCTGTCCCATCTATAGAGAAACAGGGATATTTCTGTAAAATATGACACCACTGGTGCAGAATGTGTGAGGGAAAGGCTGCACATACTGTATTACATGGGCTTTAGCAACCCCAGAGGGCCTCCTCAGAAAAACCAGCCTGTTCGCATTCACAGGGCGTCAAATACCGAGGCTGATGTACGTTTGCTTCTGCATGCTGCTCATGCGTCAAAAGAAGGCCATAAAGCCACCATCATCGGCCTGTGATGTGTTTGGAATTCCACAACAAGATAGAGCCCCCCACCCATATTCTTACAATGTGGCCTGAGACAGGTCCCCAGGAATAGCGCTGGGCATTGAAACAAATTTTCGAAGTGACCAAACGGTGAATTTGCAACTTCCGTGAAGTCATTGGGCCCCAAAAGACATTTTCTCATAGACTTACATTGGGAAAGACACGTCTGTAACTCAGCTCGATAATAAAAAAACGCTTGAATAGTCCTTATTTAAATCATTAGGTCCTAAAAGTTGTAAAATGCCGAAAAAATAGCCGAATCCAGAGTTAATCCCCTTCCTCCGTTCATGTGAATGAGACCCAGATCGAGGCTGGAGCGAGGGCTGGGAGGCAGAAGACGCTACTGCGCCTGATCTATGGGCCCAATGGACGCGGAAGATCGCAGGAAGATCCAGGTACTTTATCACTTGGCAACTGAGCCATTTTGGCTTCACGCACCAGTGAACAACTATCATAGGAATGAATGGGAGCCCGCCTCCAATGCCGTATCCAGTTCTCTTTATACATCCATGTGCCCAAGATCGCACACAAGCTTGGTGGACATAGGGACAATTGCGACAATGTTTGGACGTGCTTTCTGCAAAGCCCTTATTGGGCTTCACACATAAACAGGCTGATTCAGTTTCTGTGTTGGCAGTAAAATGAAAGATGGCTGTAATTAAGAAGGTGAGAAACAGACCGGAATTCCAAGACACCTTCCTGGAGTTGGGCAAGGATTGGGAACTCACACCAGCACTAATGATCACATGCCTTCTCTATAAAGCCTCTACATTCAAAGTTTATGAAATGATGTACCACCTTTTCTGCGTGAAGAAAGGGGGAATTGAGAGTCCTCAATTACCTTCTGCTTTGACTATTGCAAAGTGCCAAATGTGCCAACTACCATACTGCAATATGGAGGAGATGCTTAAAAGCAGACCCAGAGAGACCCAGCCTTGTTGGATGAGGATGAAAACTCCAAAATGTGCAGGGCACAGAGCAGATGAGACATGACATTGAGTGGATGGAGGCCCAGCCAGCCAGCCAGCCAGCCAGCACTGGATGCAGTTTTGGATTTGCTTGCATGTGCGTGCAGTATGAAATGTGACGCACCCACGTGTGTCTGCTTGGCAAAGTGTACTGATATGTGCCGACTGAAGAACTGTGAACACCAGCCTAAAGAGGAGGAGGAGGAAATAGTTCAGGATGTGAATCTTGACAGCTGTGTTACGGGCTCCGAGTTGATCGCTTGTTATTGTTGTATGTTGCTGTGCAGCGGTCTCTCTTTTGGTTTGCTCTGCTGTCCCTCCACTCAGAGATGATGTCACCCGCTCCTCTGGGGGGGATTCCCTTCAGGGGCGACACCTCCGGACCGCCCTCAGGTGGATGCCCTCAAGTTCCCGCCATTTGTGATCCTGCCTCCGAGACGTCACCGCTCGTTATCCAATCACCAGCCTGCCGAGCCATGCTTCAAGGTTTAAAAGCCAGCTGTGACTAGGCCATGGCGGGCAGTGAATTACCGTGATCTGCCCCCCTTTGTTCCTCTCTAAACGATTATGTATATGTTAACTAGTGTACAGATCTAACTGGAGTCATTTTCGTATTATATTTTGTACCCTTTATATTCCTTTAATTTCATCCACGGCAATAAAAACAAGTGAGCAAGTGGCCACTGGAAAAAAAATTGGAGGCAAGGCTGAGCGGCGGTACTGTATCCAGGTCTTATTACACATCCATGTGTAAACATGGCAAAAGCTTCTCTACAGCCGCAAATTAGCAAGAGAACAAGATCAACCAAAAGATGGAATTGTAGTCTGTCAACACATCCCGCGGAACCTCACAGTGATCTTGCTTCAGCAGGCTTGGGGTGAAAGGAACAAATAGATTTCCTCCATTTCTAAAGGAGAGGGGAGGTGCCAAGCCAGCCGGGTGACAGATCAGGGAGAGGAGCTGGCCCGCCGACCCGGCAACGGAGCCGAGAAAAACGTGTTTCATTCTGTGTGTGCTGCTTGTTGGTAGGACAGGTGTTTGTGTTTGTGTGTAATCAAATAGATTTTTTATTGTGTTCTTGTTTTCAGTTAGCTCCAATAACATAGTTGATGTAGATGCACATGATTCATCTCAACTCTCATTCATTCAATAAGTCACTGTTAGCATCTCTGACTCTGTTACACACACACTGTAATCATCATGTATCACCCTGCTAAAAAAAAAAACATACTCTGTGCACACACATACACACACGGTTGCCATGACAACCTTTTCTTCAATATGTCCAGTTGCCGTATGAGGTGTACGGTATGAACCGTAGTTTAGTAATTTGTGGTCCATCTGGTGCTTTCACTACACCCATGCATCCAGCTGGTCCGTCCACCCAGACTCAGATTAAAGAATACTCAGTTTGCCGTCTTTCTCACAGTCAGTCAGTCCTCTGTTATCTGCTGAAGGCTGTCCAAGAAGTGACATAATGCAATAGAGAGCCCTGGTGCCAAGTTTTAATGAAAAAAAAAAAAAGATGCTGTTTAAATATTGTTTGGGCATTTTGCCTGTATGAGTGTCTCCTGTTCAGAACTGGCACTAAAATGCATCTTAAGTGGACAGCTGTAGGAACGTCACATCCCACCTGGCATTATCTGGAGTGACCACTTGAGATCGGATCTCACTTTCCCGCTACAGGTTGGGTCTAGGCTATTCCTTGGCGTGTTTCAGGCAAACCGAATCGCCCAAGATGTTGGACACACTTGTAATATAAACTCACCGGCCTTTTTATTAGGTACACCTTGCTAGTACCTGGTGGTCTTCTGCTGCTGTAGCCCATCTGCTTCAAGGTTCAACATGTTGTGCATTCAGAGATGGTATTCTGCATACCTTGGTTGTAACGAGTGGTTATTTGAGTTACTGTTGCCTTTCTATCATCTCCAACCACTCTGCCCATTCTCCTCTGACCTCTGACATCAACAAGGCATTTCCGTCCACACAACTACCGCTCACTGGATATGTTCTCTTTTTCGGACCGTTCTCTGTAAACCCTAGAGATGGTTGTGCGTGAAAATCCCAGTAGATCAGCAGTTTTTGAAATACTCAGACCAGCCCGTCTGGCACCAACAACCATGCCACGTTCAAAGTCACTTAAATCCCCTTTCTTCCCCATTCTGATGCTCGGTTTGAACTTCAGCAAGTCGTCTTCACCACGTCTAGATGACGTAATGCATTGAGTTGCTGCCATGTGATTGGCTGATTAGCTATTTGTGTTAACAAGCAATTGAACAGGTGTGCCTAATAAAGTGGCTGGTGAGTGTATATCTCTCCATCCTCCATCCTATCAATTTTGCCTGTTGATGTTGTTGTTGTTGCCTCTTGAGGATGTCAGTTGAGTAGGCGGTCCTTCAATTTGGCCCAGGTCACATTTGCGTACACACCGCTAAAAAGAATGTGGCCCAGACCACCTCCGAATGAGGTCTGAGCGATCAGATCTCAATGCGTCTTGGGTGCATTCACATCTGTACTTAGAGCTGTCCACTTGTGATCAAATCACCCAAGACGTATGTTAATGCCACATCAGTGTCCCAGGGATATAAGAACCTTGTTGATGTGCCTCAAAAGAACAATATGTAGGACTGACAGTTAGTGTTTAAAATGGATAACAGCAGTCCAAATCCGAAACATTGGCGCCGTCCCCTCCTCCAGTGTGACTGATAGCGGTGCAAGTTTAAGCAATTTGAGGGTTACCTTCTAGACACGACCGTGTTAGGCTCTGGCCACCAGCAGCAGCAGTCAGAATCACTTCACCGGCTGTGTGTCTCAAATACTTGCTGCCTTGATGACCCAGCTGCACACGGACCACAGAGAGATGTGCCGAGGCTTTTCAGGTCGGGTAGAACCTAACGTTATGGTATCTCTGTTGATCCAGTTTGTTAGCTTGCTTCCAGGCTGTGTTTGTATGCAAATTTGTTTCATGTGTGACAACGGGGTGTCGAAATGGACGGTGGACGGGACAAAAACATACGTTACGGACCGGAGTACAATTTTTTTTCAAGATCTCAAAAGATATGGTGGAGGTTCAAAGCTAGCAGGTAACAAGTTCCAGATTCCAGGTAACAGAATACAGAAACCAGGGGCTAGAAAGCAAAAGAGATAAAGCACATGTGGCAACTTTGATGAACTGTCAAGGAGTGAGTGGAAAAGGTTATACAGTATACTGCAGGGCTGATGACGGAAAGTGGAAACAGGTGGGCATGTGGATGCTGTGAAAATGCCAGTGCGACTCTGTGTCCCTGTGCCAACACTAAAACAGAGCCCTCCGTCTTCATTCAGTGTTTCCACTTACACTGAAACTTTGTCAGCACTTCTATTTCAGCTTCTTTATTTTCATTATTGTATCTGTTTTTCAACTGCAAAACTTCAACAGTGAGCACACATACATTTTCTTCAGAATTCTTTTTTAAATTGTACTATCATGTTAATCAGATTTTACTATCAATGTATAAGTAGTATATTTATAAAAAAAATACATATTTATTTGACCATGTATGTAGAGCATCTAAAATCTCCTTCAGGATGAAGAATAATCTCATTTTATATGATTTTATGTTTAACAGGCTTTGACAAGACACACCCCTATCTGGCCATCTTTTTATCATCCTTATTAGAAGCAGTCAGAGCTGATCTGGAGTCTGCCGACCAGCTTTCGTCTATAGAGAGCTGGCTGTCAATCACTTGCGAACTCTGACCAAACGGTCAAAGTAGGCAGCGCTGATCAACTATGAATCAATATTCTGTTACGCTAATGCCTATTTCTCTCCTCAAATGTTTTCAGAATCATCTTGGAGTGTACTTTTTAGCTGTAAAATGAGAAAGTTTGTGACCTGGAAGCCATGTTGAGATCTCTTGAAGGAACGCCACGTACCGGTCACATGACAGGAGCACCGCCAATAGGGAACGCTCTCTCTCTGAAATGACCTGTGATTGGTCAAAGTCTCCTGTCACAGATTTTTTTAAAGCATGAAAACAGAGCCATGAGGAGGTGCAGAAGGTTTTCTCTCAGAGCACTTGAATTACAATATGCTGAAAGGTTATTATGGGATTTTTGCCCAATGATGCCAAAAATATACTGCCTACTGCCACTTTAATGTCAGTCCTTTTGTTTAAAGTAGCCTTTTCAAGACATGCCAGAGAAGCACTTTGTACTGAAAGAATTTAACATGGTTTACAGCCAGAGGGAGGTAGAGAAGCAGACAGAGAGGAGGTTCAATTACCTCCTCCCCTCCTGTACGTCCACATTACACCACAGTACAAGTGGTGAAGTCTGATGGTCTACCTGCAGGGGGCAGTACAGCTCTATGGAACGAGGTAGGACGTTCAGTGGCGATGAAAGATAAGTTTAATGATCCCAGTGGGGAAAAGTGAACGGTAAGGTGAAAGGAAATGGTTTCATTTGAGACAAAAAAAAACAAACAGATGAGTGAAATTAGAAACATTACAGGGAGAAGGGAGGGAAGGATGGGACTGCACTGTGATTATGAGGCTGGATGGCTGCTTTTCTTCATTCTTATGTTCACAAGACAAAGTAGTAAAACACAATACTGTGAAATGAAATGACACGACTGAAGAACAGATGAGCCATTTTTGAAAAGTAATGTTGTTCAATCCTTGCACTTTTGTGATTATAGAAGACCTGTGCTGGCTGGCACACTATATACACTGGTCCAACAACAGATCAGCTGGACTAGTACTGGGATGTTCTTCCATTTATTATTATTATTCAGATGCATTACAGATGATTTGCAGTAAAAAAACAGGTTTAATGCTACTGCGCTTTTACTTTTCAGTAATCATTCATACCAGATAGCCCGTGAAGGGGAACTGCGCCTGTTTTCATCCATATTATTCATATGGTCTAAGACAGTCCAAAACATATTAGCAATCATGAACAACTCTCTCCCAAATCCAAAAACTAGAGTACTAAAGCTCAAACTTGTGATGTCATAAGGTATAAAGTGTGGAACTTCTCCACAGACAATGAATAGGGAAAAAGATGTTCTAGATGAAACTGAGAGCACCCAGGGGAACGTTCTGAGTATATGGATAGATTTTCTGTTTCACAACTGAAAACACTACAATAGAATAAAAAGTTAATTTGGGTAAAAAAGGAAACAAACATTCTTCTTGTCTCCCATTCATCGTCTATGGAGCAGCTCCAGACTCTAAACCTGATTACGTCACAAGTTTGAGACTTACTTCTCTGGTTTCTGGCTTTGAGGGACAGTAGCTCATGTTCACACATACTGACTGAACTTTCCTAAGCCATGGAAATAACATATTGGATTTGGTAATTTAGGTGGTGTTCCCCTTTAAAAGGATTAAGTTTTTGTTATATTCTTCAAACTTATTTTAAAGCAATTAAACTATCTGCAGTTTCCTTTTCTAGCTTTGGCAGGACAAACAGTTTCTACAGTTCAAATGGCAAAACACAAAAAATCGATGCCAAGCAGGAGTTGGATCAGTAACCAAGTAAGTGGATAAGGAGCAGGTCCTAAAATCACTACAGGACACAATTGGAGTTATTATTGGAGAAGGAGAATGTAGAGGTGTGGAAAGCCCCACAAATAAAAGGCAGGAGGCAGAGGCAGAAAGATAACACCTCTACTTCGAATGTCCACTAGGGAAGCCTGAAGAAGAGCTTGGGCTCGAAACGTCACTTACGAAGATGTGCCAATAAATTGCACTCTAAGGGAGCTAGACCTTTGTCTACGTTTTTCATTGCAGACTTCTATTGGTCCAGCACAAGCCCCCAGGAAGAGCGCCGGTCGTTGATCCCAATTTTCGTAGTGTCCAAATGGCGGTACTGCAACTTCCGTGTCCGTCACGTGATGCCGTTGGGCCCAAAAAGACTTTTTCCCATAGACTTACATTGGGAAAGAGACGTCTGTAACTCACTAATAGCTGAATCCAGAGTTATTTCCCTTCCTCTGTTCATGTGAATGAGACCCAGACCGAGGCTGGGGCGAGAGGCTGGGAGGCGGAGTTAACAAGGCGTGACGACGGCGTGACGTTGGGACCCCGTGACCGAGTCATGTAACCGAGTGGAACCATGTTCCATGTGACCAAGATCCGGGTACTTTTCCACACGGAAGTCGAGCCATTTCAACTTTCATAGGAATGAACGGGGCCCCGCCTCCAACGCTGTAATCCAGTTCTCTTAATACATCCACGGTCCAGCGCCAGCTTACTGCGGTTTTGGTTGTGAGCGACCACCTTACATTGTTTGTCTACTAGGGAGCACCATGACAAGGGATCGTCTTGACTGCTGTAGCCAGGTTTTAATCAGCCTAAATATATAACCTCTAAATTGTCTTTATGGAATGGCTGTTTAGAGTAACACAAGTCAGGCTTGTCACAATAAATCCACTTTTACTTTGCCTTTTCTGAGTTTTGTGTCATACCACACGCATACGCACACGCACACACACGCACACAAAAATAGACCATCAACCCCCCCCATCCTCCAAGTGACACTACTTTACACTGTCAAAAAATACACATTAATTATTGACAAATATTAATATGATATTTCCTTAATGTGGTGGAATTTAATTTCACAATTATTTCAATATTCATTATTTATTATTATTGTTAGTTATTCAACATGAATTATTTATTATGGTGCAACAGCAAACAGGGTACTCACACTGCATTAATTGGGACCATTATCCATCCATTTGCCTACAGAGGACACAATAGACTCCTTGAAGACAGAGAGACAAAGAGAAGAATGGGGTGGAGGACAGTCAGTACAGTACAGCACTTTTAATGCCTGCACACTAGTATATAGGGCACAAGATGGCAGCATGAGACCATGGAATTGAGATCATATTAAATAACAATGTTATTAAAAAAACTACATGACACATAAAGGATGTATATTTACAACAACACCCAGCATCTAATCAAAAATGCCTGGACCAGACTAGAATTGAACCGCCAGTCATTTGTTTAAGAGGCAACAATCTATACCAACCGAGCACCAGAGATCACTGATATGGATGTAAACAGAAGTGACAGAGGTGTGATGTACCCCCGATGAAAGGGAAACAATCTGAGCACAGAGAGCATTTCAAAACCAATTTTCTCCTACAAAGAGCTGTATTTATTTTACTGTCCAAAATATTTCAGCGGAAATCTATCCTTTCCAGCTGTATAAGACTGTGACAAACAAAGTAACATGTTAAGAACTGGGAGTAATGATATCAGATTTTCATATATGACATCATACTGTGTATATATATATACATTATATGGGCTCCTGGGGGCAAGTCACACATACTTTATAGTTGTTTAGCCTCTTTTTGTTGTTGTTTTGTGTCTCTTTGTGGTTGCTTTGACCCTTCTCTTAGTCATTGTGAGTCTCTTTGTGGTGTCTTTGGGTTTCTTTACAGCTGCTTTGCATCTCTTTGTAGTCGTTTTTGTCTCTTTGTAGTCATTTTATGTTTCTTTGTGGCAATTTTCAGTCTCGTCCTGGTTGGTACGTGTCTCTCTAAGTTTGATTTTGTAGGTGAAGTCCAAGGTGGCCCCCAGACACTTTGGGCCCCTGCGCCTGTGCCCAGTATAGGCCCATTCAGTATTCCATCCATGTATGTGATGACCCAGCTGCATGGTATTTTGTCACAGCATTTGGTTGACATTTTATTTTCCAAGTGGAAACTCCTGGTATGATGGTTAAATCTAAAATCTAAAAAAAGATGCAATATACAGTATGTCGTGTTTGATAACTGAGTCTCCGTTTCCCTTTCCAGTCCACGCACAACATGAACAGGTGAACTCCAAATTTTTTACAGTGGAAGCCTTGATTTAAAGAAGCCTAGTGAAAGAATGCAGACGTGCCGATGACAACGAGCAGATGGAGGAGGTGAAGCAGCGACATGGAGCGATGCATAGGCAGATGGTTGGATATGTAGACAGATAGATGGACTGAGTGAATGGGGGAGGTATGGATGCTTCATTGGCTCTCAGTCTGTCTCCCTAGCTGAGTTGTTAACCTCTCTGCTCCAGTGCTGATATGGCCAAAAAGCCAGTGTGTACACACAGTGCCAAAATGCTAATAATCCCGTTTCATGCTTGACAGTCTCGGAGAGTCCAGACTTAGCATGCTTCAGTACTCCTATCAGTGGCTCTGTGAGGCGTGCTCAGAAAAGAGATGGTTCCTGAGCTGGGGGAAGGAAGCGCAGAGGGACGATCTTTGCTTTGCTGCCCTGTTCAAGTGAACTGGTTGTCTGAAGCCTGTCTTGTGCCCCCTTGGTTCTTTGAAGTCATGATATGAACAAGATTAAAGAGCCAAAGAAAAGCCTCCCACATGGCCACATGTAGGAGGAGGACAGGGTCGGTGTCAGCTCATACAGGCATTACGTTTTGACTATGATACTACGGCACGATAAGATATTAAAACGGCTTAGGAAAGATATTTTTTCTTCTCATAATGATGATGGCTCTAGATAAAAAAAAATCAGGATTCATCCTCTGGGGAACATTCATGTCATGGCCATCCATCTAATATTTAGAGATATTTCAGTCTGGACCAAAAAGGTGGACCAACTAATCAAACGTCTCTTGAGCTACACCACTATGCTAAAAAAAGATTTACGAGATAAATATAAATGACTACAAAAAACGAAACATACAACATAACAACCTTTATGAAAATATTCTTTGACAAAACATTTAATTTTATCCTTACCGGGTTTAAAGGTGCATAATACTGAGCCACCTGCTCCAAAGAAATAGGGGGCAGCATTTCTCCTACTGGATCCATACAATCGAAATTTACAATCATCAGTTATATAAAAAACAAGTCAACTACAAACTTTCAGCATGGCAAGAATACACAAACATCAACCAAACTGCTGAAACTCTGAGAGCTGGTCAAGATAACACTGCTATCTTGTAATCTTCACATGTGGCGTCAGCCGGTAGTTTACGTTAGCCATCTGTGCGTTACCGTGACACTGACCGGGGAGCTGTACGGTCCTTGTAACATTAACGTTTTGATAGTTTGTGTATTGGCTTGGGTCCGGGGTGACTGAGACGAGAGAGCGAGTCGTGTTTTTGTTTCGTCCTCCTTGCAGACGGAGGTCACAGCTGGCTGGCGGAGCGCTGGGTCTAAGCTGTATAACGGGTCAGGGCAGTTGGAGCTGGGGTTTTCTCTGGCTGAATTCAGTTAACTGCAAACAGAAGCTCCTTCTGTCTTCCGGAGCCGCTGCATGCTGTACTCCCAGTGAAGCAGCCTCACTGCGAATCATTTTCTCCTTTCTCTCATTTTGAATTTATTCAAATAAACAAACAAACTATAAAACACATATAGACCATGGATGTATCAGGGCAGCTCTACTTCTTCATTCTCTGGACTGTGGGCCGACTAGCGCTACAATCGCCTTTTCAGGAACAAGTGGTATTACAAGACAGGACGGGCCGGGGCTATAGTCAGTAAGCATGCTCATTTCAGTCGATGTCTCTGCAACACAATACAGATAACCTCAATGCTTTAACCTTTTCACATTGCGTGGATAATGTTAGTCTATTTTTGGAATATTTTAAAATTTAAAATTCTGGCCAGATTTTATACAAGTATGGATTTTCCTTTGAAAAATTTGTTCTGAAGTTCATATGAAGGCTTGCACACCCCTACAGAACATTCGTTTGGGGGGGAAAAAAAATATTTGGACGGCCTCGATTTCAGCGGATTTACGCCTGCAAAAATATATGTTTGACCAATGAAATCCATTGTCCCAACTGATCACTGTCATTTTGCATAATAATTAGCCATGTGCTTCTGTTTGTTGCACGGAGAGTGTGTATTTTCGGGGGCATAGGAACAATGGTCATTTGTTTTGCGGGTAATGGACTGCCTGCAGCTTTTTTCAGTCCAATCAGCCATTTTTCAGACTATTGGTGTTTTGGAAAAAAAAACAATGGGCCGTCCCCTTCACAACAACCAATAATGTAGGACCAGTGGGGGGTTTAAAGACATATTCATGGGGTGGAATAGACACTTTGTGGCGGAAATAAATCATCACAAACAATCACATATATTAATATTTGTTTAGAAAAGCCCCCAAATGAAGATATTAACTGAAACACATTACATTATTGTAGCACATGAGTAAAGCATTGAATATAAATATCAAAAGGTGGCATTCAAAATCAATAAATTGTTTAATTTCTAAATATTCAGATAATTCTTCAATGAAAAAAAAAACATACATGTATTTTTTCATTGATTTAATTAAATTATTTTGCATTGCCTATCACTTAGTCTAAATTGTGGCCATAACAGATCATTTAATTATATGCATTAATTTAAAAATGTTTACATTTTATTTTTTTTAATTAATGTAAATTAATGCACGAAATTTGACTCTCTCAGGTAGGCTACTAAGCTTTGAATGATCTGTCTCTGCATGGCTGACTTGTGTGGCTCTTTGTTTGGGGCTTGGATCAAGTGGTTTTAGCCTTTTAAACTTGGTGCTTTTTTACTGATCTAAAATGTGGACATGTTTGTCTGCAAAATGAGCAGTTTCAGAGATGTTGGTAGCTGCAGGCAATCTGAAGACACACCGAAACAATGGTGGATATTTGGCTTCAGTCAGGTTTAATCCGTCTCTCACACATTGAAACCCGAGTTACTAGGCTAATAGTCCACTAAACAAAACACGCTTCAACAAAACATCTGGCCACCACTATTAGCCGTTCTGTATTTCAACTAGTGGAAGTTGGCAAGAAAAAAGCCATTTTTGTTGAGTGTTTACTGTTGCCGCAGATGGGTTTACATTGTCGTTAATGGAAAGCTTGGTGCGTTTCATACAGGCGCTAAAGGGTGCCTTGTGCATTGGAAGCAGTGGTATTTTACACCCTGGGAATGAGAATACTCATGCTTTGGTACAGAATGTTGTCAGTGAATGAAAATAGCCATTACAAATTAGTTGTATATGAATGCATTTTTTTTGTTTTTTTGCAAATTTGACTTATTTTAATGTACATCCAACCTCCCTTAGATGTGAGCATGACAAGGCTTTGCAGCATTTTTGTTTTTCATTATTTCATAATTGTTTCATTCAGTATTGTTTTGGGTCTTGGTTGGTCTGTAAAGCTGAGAGGAATCCTGTAATCCTGATCCTACAAAATGTTTCAGGGTGGCTTACAGTAAAGAGAAAGGAGAGGGGAGAGAAATATCTTTCAGTGTCTCCATTGAAAGCATGTGCAGCTACAAAGCAGGCTTTCTAAACAGCTTCCCACAGACAACTTCTTTACAAGCTTGTAACACTGCTGTGCATCTCCTTCCACAACATTAGTTTTAGAAAACACAACAAGGGCGGTGATGCTTTCACCTTCTTTCACTACCTCAAAAAAAAAAAAAAGAAAAACAGCTCAACAAATGGGTTTTCATGTTGTTCTTGCTTTGCCTCCATCCTCCCACTGTTTGCAGCACACATCGCTCTTCTGAATGGGGGCAGCAGGGAGACGGAGCAGGTGAAATTGGACGCAGCAGTAGTTGTAGCTGATAGCAGGGAGGAAAGCTTCACAGCTCTTTTCTTTGCTGTCGGGTGGTGACTGGCTAGGCTTCCCTATTAAACAAGAGAAAGGCCTGAAAACACACAGACAGTACAAGAAGAAGATTACACACCAGGTACAAGCAACAACGAGAGCTCGGGAGCCTTTGTTAACTACGAGGTTGTATTGTCAAACAGCTTTAGTGTCGTCTCTATTCATTTCAGTACACTGTGGAAATGTACCTCGTCAGGCTTAATGCATTGTAGGTGACGTCGTCATAATGCAGTGGAAACTGATGACTCATTTGGATGTACACTATACTCTCCTCGGTTTTTTGTTTTTCAGCAAAAATGTAGGAAACTGGGGAGAACGGGGCATCGGTACAGTCTCTGACCTCACGTTACATTAGATAACGTATGGTCTTAATATGCCTGTAATATGCCTGTAATATGCCTGTATATGCCTGTAATATGCCTTAATATGCCTGTATATGTTCTTAATATGCCATTGTACAAAGTATTTCCTTTTATAATTGTAATGTAAATGGAATATAACTTATTATTTTAATGGAGCTTCCCAGCAAAAAGTATTTCACACGTTTGTACCTGTATAACCGGTGTGACAATAAACATCTTGAATCTTGAATAATGTTTTTGTTAATTTTGTTGAAAGTGTGAATAAATCAGCCAATCAGCGACTGCAGAGTTGTTATTTAGACTGTTTAACGTGAGTCAAGAAGCGGAGGCCTGTAATATAGCACAGTGTGAACATATTTTTTTTCCTCCAAATGGGAGAATGACAGAAAATGTATAAGTTATACAAAGCATTCACGCAGTGCAATGATTAATCTGTTCATTTTGGAAGGTATAAACAGAAATGCTCGCTTTCTGTAGGTGGAAATGATCAGGAGTTAATATGCTAACAGGAATAACACATCTTTTTCCCAATGCTGGTCTGGTCTGAGAGTTTGTTCTCGAGAATGGTGAAATGTTTTCAACTGTTTAAGTATGTGTGTGTGTCTCAAGGGCAGCTGTGCCTCTGGCAAGTGTATAATTAAAACTCCAATCTCCAATCTTTGGTGTCATGAACAACAGAAGTCCAAATATGTTTTGGCTCCAGTGGCCAGCAGTTTTATTCACTGGTCATATTCAGTGGTCAGAGCAATTTCTCTACAGCGCTGCAGATGTCACAGCACCTTTCTTTAGGCCTACTTGATTACTTTTTTACTTCTTGAGTCAAATACTTGTCTCAAATGCACACTGGTACCCTTTAGTTAAAAACCACCATGTAACATTCACTTAGTGTAAGATAATGTATTGGCTGTATTGTCTTGATGAGTGAACAGTACGTGCATTCATATACAAAGGTGGTACACTACACAAGGTGACAATATTTTAGTGTAGAGTTGTTTCAACCCTGCAGTCTGCCTGGTGTCAGATCAAATGTGCAACAGATTCCATGAAGACAGTTTACAATGGACCTGCCTGTATGGGATAGCTTGTATTTTTTGAATGCAGTGACACAGTAGCCTTGCAAGCGGTGCAGGCCTTTCATTATTCTTGTTCAACAATGTGTACATGTAGGCCTATAGTAATATGTTTACCAGCCGAGACAGCGACCCTGGTACGGTTTTCACCTTGTGAGTCTGTGTGTATGTGTGTGTCATCATTCCAAAATGTAGTCTTTGAGAGTAGTAGTAGTAGTGGTAGTAGAGAGTAGTCCTTAAAACCACAGGGTTGGTGGTTCGATCCCCGCCTTCTACTGTCTGTATGTCAAAGTGTCTTTGAGCGAGACACTGAATCCCACGATGCTCCAATGCGTTTCACAGCAGCACACTGCTCCTAAGAGAAAACACATTTTGTCTCCATGTGGTTGAGGTCAAAACTTTACGCCCCTTGTCCTATTTGCCATCACAAAACTTTACAGGTGTGTAGTTGAGATCGAAATTAAGGCACATGCTTTAGTCTTTTTATATTTTGCAGGAAACAGATGGATTAAAATCAGGAATTATCTTCTACCTCAAAACATTTTTTATACTCAGGAGACCAACCAGTATGCCCATACTAGAATGCTACCAGGCCCCAACTTAGCCATGCATTACTTAGTTTTGTGGTAATTTAATTAAAAAACAATATTTTTGTTTGTCTTTCTTTTGTAGCTTTTTTAGCCAAATTAATTTCCAAGTGTTTGTATTGCAAATTTTTGCTGCTTTCCTTTTTTGTTTTTTTGTCTTTTGCATCACTGAAGCAAGTCTGCTGGGATAACAGTGCTGCAACATTAGCCCACCGTGTTGCTACCAGCTAATTATGGAGGCATCACAGACACATTGACTTCAAGGAGCACAGAAGCACTGAATCATAGGTGCAGCCGATTCATTGGCTCATTAAGCATGTGCAGCCTTATTTGAGATGAACATCAGGAAAAAGCAGCAGCTTTAAACATCACAACAGCAGCATGAAACCAAAACAAAAATGGACTTGACTGGTTGTAAATTAAACACTTGTATTCTCTAATATTCTGGGCAGGTCACTAATTCCATCTGTACAACTACAGAGTCCACTCTGCTGCTTTCTCTTTTACATAGCAATACCAATGTGATTCACTAAATAATTCCAGTGTCTTCTACTGTGCTATTTTTTTGGATGGAAGTAGAGCTACAGATAATGAAAATCAACAATTGCTGGTTGTTTCACATTAAAAGCCCATCAAGAGATGAGAGATTATTATTATGAGGAGGAAATTCGTACACAGCCTATACCAATGACATTTACTATGTGTATATATCAAATTTAACTACCCTATAGATTATATTTGAAGGCACAGACAGATTGATATGGGACATATAGAAGACAATAAAAGGGAGTCAATCATGGGGAACACATGATTTCTAGCTGGAATTCTGCATAATAATTAGCCATGTGCTTCTGTTTGTTGCACTGAGTGTGTGCTTTTGGAGCAATAGGCCTTCAGAACAATGGAAGTTTGTTTCAGGGTAACAAGTCGTCTGAAAAATGGGCTTTTGGTCCAATGGGACATTTATCGTCCTATTGGGGTTTCGGATTAATGGGCCGTCAGAACAATGGGCAGTCCCCACAAGAACGATGGTCTCCTGGGTGAAAGTCCTGTGTTTGTTTGACCACCCCGACCTCCTCCCAACATGGACTTTGTTGCTCTTTATACTCATGGATGTATTAAGAGAACTGGATACAGCGTTGGAGGCGGGACCCTGTTCATTCCTATTAAAGTTGCTCATTGGCGCATGAAGCCAAAATGGCTCGACTTCCGACTGGAAAAGTACCCAGATCTTCCGGCGATCTTCAGCGTCTATTGGGCTCATGGAGCAGGCGCAGTAGCGTCCGCTCAGTCACATGGCTCGGTCACAGGGTCACGGGGTCACATCCGTCACGCTGTCATTACTGCTTGCTAACTCCGCCTCCCAGCCCTCGCTCCAGCCTCGGTCTGGGTCTCATTCACATGAACGGAGGAAAGGAAATAACTCTGGATTCAGCTGGATACGGCATATTAGTGCATTTTACAACTTTTAGGACCAATGATTTAAATAAAGGTTATTCAAGTGTTCGTAGTGGGAAGTTGATTCACCTCAAAAAAATGTATCCGCTGAGTTATAGACGTCTCTTTCCTAATGTAAGTCTATGGGAAAAAGTATTTTTGGGCCCAATGACGTCACGTGACGGACACGGAAGTTGTAGTACCACCGTTTGGCCACAACGAAAACTGGGATCAACGACCGACGCCCTTCCTGGAGGTTTGTCTCAGAGGTCGCTTGCATACTCGACCTATACGGACACTTTTAGTGAGGACGACTTGGGATTTCCTCGGTCAAATCATCCCCATTTTCTGTCTCTCTACCTTCCTCCACTGTCTCTTCAATATTCTACCTCTTCTTCACCCTCCTTTTTTGGGACTAGAAGTTGTCACCTCATTATGTGCTGCCTAATGTTGCAGGTAATTAGTAGAGTCTGTCTCTCGCTGGAAAGTAAAGGGAAGCAGAGCCAGGCAAAGCACCGAGAGAGGCACGCTGACACCGTCTTCGACACTTTAATATATGCTAATAGAAAAGACATTTATCTGCATAGTTTTACATAAGAAAGGGGCCATCTGTCTAGGGTTTTTAATAATTTCCTCTAAAAAATGTCAGAGAAAGTCATAACTTAGCTGTTACACAGAATAACATTTGCACTCTTATCTTCAGTGGCCGTGATCTATTTAAAAAAATGATTAATTAAAGAGTAAGAAAAAGAGAGGAGGCAGGGAGATAGGATGAATACAGAACAGTGGTGTGATGGGAAATAGATGACCTCTATCAAAATAACTTCACGCTGCCAGCGGAAAGTCAGAGGGTTATTCATTATACGTGCTGCATACATCAATATATCACTGTCAGATTAACTGTAGTATGTTGGTTTAATTACTGTACTCAAATAAGATGATGAACATTGGTAGCGTCACCAGAGATGCTTTATTTAGTGCTTGGGTTTTTCCAGATTCAGATAAATGCTTGAACCTGAAAGGTATTTACATGGTTGAACATATATATGTTTGTCATTATTTCACTCCATCCTCCATTTACCACTGTGAGAAGTTATATATTTGCTATAATTGTGCTGCAGAACACCTTTATTTCGGTTTTGTATCAAAAAGCACAATTGCTCTTTGACACCGTCAGGCCGTCTTGTTTAAAGTCCTTTGCAATAATTGCAGAAATTAAACTCCTAATTCCATTTTCCATTTTCCTGAGTGACACTAGTTTTACTAGACTGATGGCGGCTATTAGATTTTAATTAGACATGAAGTATTTCTCATATGATGCATTGGCACGTTAGAAAGGCTAAATGATTAGTTTGATGATAATGATTGGTCTTTGGAGACGGCGTCCTGACAAGCCGCAGCTCCTACAAACTGCAGCTTAAACTAACCCGGAGATTAACCTTAATTAACAGTACATTAGTACATTAAGACAAGTTGGCATCACACATCGCATTTACTTTAATTATGCGTTTTTTTTTTGTTTTCGTTGGACCCTCTCATCTTGAAAAAAAAATATGTACACAACAAAGAAAAAAATAAAACATATATAACATGCAAAAAGTAGACCACATTTGAAATCCTAATTTAATTTTATTCATGGCACTATGGTGTTTTATTATTATTATTATTTTTTGGTCATTGTATGGATCATTATAACAAATAAAGTTATGTACTATTACGCACAGAAATGAGATTAAATCATGATAAGTAGAGATAAAAGAGCTGGGTGAGTACCTGCTCTAAAGCCTTATACTAGCTTCAGAGTGATATTTGCTCAGTAATAGTGGCTTAAAAATTGACATTTGAAAAGCGCAATTGTAATTTGCCAGATCTGCAAATTTGATAATGCCATCTCCGTGGGTTGGGTGAAAGGTGGAAACTGTAACCTCTGACAGTCTGTTACACTGGCTGAAATGAAACCGAAGCTGTTGGAGGGAAATTGGATCAGGTGTGAGATAGTCTGCCTGCTTCAGAGAACCACTCGTCCTCTAAGCAGAGTTCTGCTAACAGTGCAGCGTGTCTCCGGGGGTTAGAACACCTGGGGTGACACAGGGGTTAGCTACAGTATGTCACGGGCCGCTGCCAGTGGTTGCTTTGACCAAGACTGCCGCGTCACTGAAACCAGGCAAGTTCTTATAAATGAAATTTGAAATAATTACTGCTACATCCCCTCATAGGTAAATGTGTAACTGCTGTAAATGTGTTACAATGTGCTGTGTTGTACCTCAGGCTCTAGGTCAGAATCTGGGGACCTGCAGCCAATTACAGTCCAACTGAGGGTATAAAAGGCATGTGGCAAACCCCCACGAAGTGCGCTTTGGGCTTTGAAGCAAATTTTCGTAGTGGCCAAGCGGCGGTACTACAACTTCTGTGTCCGTCATGTGACGCCATTGGGCCATAACAGCCCTCAAGTGTTTTTTTGGACAGAATTCCTTCATTTGTTAACACAAGGCTCTTATTCTGAAATAGTTGCAGTGTTGTAGAACATGCAGTGACTTTTAGAGCTCCATGACTGAATAGTACAGGTTTTAATTGTGCTTTTTTAGTCGATAGCTCTGTTGTATATTGTTGCCAGGCTTATGGTAGTGATTTTTTAATTTCAATTTCAAAGACTGTATATAAGAAGTAGATGTAGTCACAATGACGTCAACCAGAAGTAAAACAAAAAATGAGAACGTTTGTGACCCAGCCACCATAGAGGAGGAAATACCAAACACTGCTCACCAGCCGGAGCAAACTCTTATTTTACAGCTAAACAGTACTACTGTCCTCTTAGCTTTAACAAGATGTTTCTGACAACATTTCTAACTGCACTGCTTCAAGTGCCTGCCTCTCTGTATGTCTTGACAATGAGCTGTGTGTTGAGACAACTGTGAGTGAAACGCTTTGAACTAACCATGGGGAAGAACTTTACGCTGGTGAGTTGTCTACACCTCCTCAGTTAATGGTTCTTCTCCACACACTCATACCAAATAGTATAGAAGTAATATAAGTAAAGTATAAGTAAATAATAGTATGCATATTTATACTATGTTATTGTTTAACACAGGCCATTTCAGTAGAGACATTAAAATTATGACAATAGAATAGAAATAATTTTGCTTTACTTTTGTACGGCACTTTGTAGCCGGACGTTTAACTGCCATCATTAAGGTAGTCGACTCGATTACAGTCCAAAATGGCGGAGGCGTAGGTCAGCTACTGGGCGCTAGTTTTGCAATGGAATGTATAATTGACTTTCACTTCTTAGCAATAGATGTTCTTTGCTCATACTATACTCATTTGAACAAGCATAGTAGAGGTCTGCGTGTTCCCTCCTGGTTTAAGCTGACCACATGTTGGCTGTGAATCAACAGCTGTGTCAGTAATTATCTAGTTACCAGCATGTATAAAGAACAAGGCTTTTGACAGGTGTTCCCTCTCTGCAGGTGAGATTTTTCACTTTTATGGAGAGTATAGTTTCATTTTTATACAGCTATCTAGCATCTATCTTGAAAAATAATGCCTTGGCAAGAACATTAGCTCTGTATATTCATGGTTCTGGGTATTCAATTGTGGATTCACTTACAAATATGACAAACAAATCCCAAAAGTGTTTCATTCCTGTTTCTAGTAGTTGAGCAAGCGCTGTGAAATCAGGTCATTTCTGACTGGGAAACAGATATTCATTTGTTTCATTTCAAATTGATGAGTCCAATTCTGTGAATTCATGTCTCAGCGTAGAAGTATGGACGCCTTTCCCATCTGCTGCTATTTCACATTCATTATAATAGAACTGATAGTGTCACTGTGCCTTTAAAATGTATCATTGAAATGAATGAGGATTTCAAGGATAAAAACTTAAAGCAGCGAAAATCACTGAACAAATTCTAGATTTTAGGTTTCCGTCACATGCTGGGAAGGAAATCGAGATGATTAGTGATGAGTTAGTGTTGCAGAAATGTTTTGCTTTGCAAACTCACACTTCAAATCTACACTGTGTCGTGTTAAAGACTGTTAAAGAACTGACACACAGAGTGCACACTTAGTTAGAAGTGTTTTCTGTCATGGCATGGACTCATTATGGTGAGATTTAAAACACTCTATGACATGCAGCCACAGTCCTGCTATATATACACCAAAATCAACAGTTAAAAGATGGTAGAATAAAAACATGAAACTCGAGCTTCACTCCTTGAACACTGATGTTAAATTTATCTTTTAAGTAGCTTAAAAGTTTGAAAATTCATGTTTTTCATCACTGAATGAGGCATATTCACATCTGCTTGTGACACTTTCATGAAACTGCTGTTTATCATGCTTCAAATGAAACTATTTAATGTCTTATGGACATTTTTATTTATTTACCCTTTTTCCAAGGACCTCAGCAGAGCATAGTGTCTTTAAAAAAACAGATATTAATAAGACTTAAAGTAATCTCAGAGTCTGTACGTTAACAGGCAAACAAGAAAATGGATTACGTGTTTGAAAGGGATACATTTACAGTGGATCCAACATTTCCACAACGAATAATAATAATAAGAATTAAGTAAAAAGAATAGAGAAACAGATGCTGAAATAAATAAATTAGGAAATAAAATTGTTCAGATAATCAGACAATATTTTAACATGCGCTGTAGTAACCTGGTTCCTGTAAATCCATGTATACATGCGGCATGTCGGTAATCCGATTTTTCCCCGAAACTCACTGATATCCACTGACGTTTTGAGGATGTCCCCCCCCCCAAAAAAAAATTACCCCATAAATTGTTTGTACAAGCAGCTTATTACCATCCATATTTAATGAAAACACATAATAGCCCCCAACATGTGTTGAAAGTGAACAATGTAATTTTTCAGCTTTTTGTTGCCATACTTTTTTTTTTTTTTTCTAACATCCCTGTTGAAGATAATTAATCTGTGTTGGTTGGCTGATGATCAATTTTTGAGTGGAATGGCTTTCTATTAGATCAGACACCTTTGTGTGTCTGTGTGTGTGTTGTTGGGGGATCATGTAAACAGTGGCTGACAGCCCGTATGAGAATGAGCTATTTAATCTCGTGAAATGCACAAGCCTCTAATTCACACATCGGACCATGTGACCCCGTGCTGTCGGAGCTCGTCGCCGTCACCGGGACGTGCACTTTACACCAACACTCAGGGATCTGAAAGCATCCGATGGGTGTATTCAGCCATATGGCCTTTGATTGTGAAGCCCTGTGAAAAGGGTAGAGGAAGTAAACAGAGATTGGGACCCCGAGACTGAGCGTAGAAACAGATGCCAAAGCAGTGTCTCTGATTGGTTCTGGTCAAGCATGCGGAGGAGCCTCGACCGGATTCAACCAACGGCTGTGGAAAATGCAAATGGTCAATTTTCTACCTATTGCTCCCATTCTGCTGTTGAAGTGAAGGAGCAGATGCATTGTGAGTGTGTGCCTAATGAGATCACTAATAGGCCCTCGAGGATAGAATCAGGTTGTTTCCAGCTACTGTTTGGACACATACACACACACACACACACATGAACTGAAAGGGAAGTAATGTATAAAGAAGGAAGGCAGTGTGTTAATGTGATCCTGTATCTGTGTAGACTCTCCACTGAGACACTGGGAATACACATATTATGTGTGTGAGGAGATCTTAGAATCCGATTTAACCATCCTGCTGTGTTGCAGGTTTGGACGTCCACACCATGCAGAATTCCTGCTGTGCTGATTTGATGTGTTTAACTGAATTAACTGTCTGATGTGTATGTCTTAAAAAACAAACTGAGGGGATTAGAAAGAGGATTAAGGGATAATTTCAATGTACACTGTAAGCATGTAACACAATGTATTGCTCTTTTTCTCTCTGCCAAGATCCCAGCAGACCAGTGATCCCGGCAAAATAAAAGGTCAAAAAGCATCATGGTGTCTTCTCCCCTGTTGTTTCATGAGTGTACAGAACACTATATACAGTAGTTACTGGTCCAGTGAACTTTAATCAGTCATTTCTAATTATCATCTCAACAACTGCAATAATATAGTCATCAAACCTCTAACAACAATGTGAACAGCAGTCCTCATAAACACAATATAACCGTATAACAATGACTATCACATGAATAATTAAAAAGTAACAATTAATGGTCACAATGTTAAAATAACAAGTCTTGACATAATGGCAATATGTATATAGTTAAGTTATTCTTATTTGCCTGCATTAACATATTATATTTTAATGCAGGATAATAAAAAAATAAGGCAAAATACATACATAAGATCATGGACTAACTGTAAAAAAAACAATTGGTTTCTGAGTCACGGCTAAACTGAGCCAGGATAACTGGAAAATCCTGGATTAATTCACTATCTAGGTTTTGTGAAACAGCCCCCAGAAGATGTCACTGTTTTTATTTTGTATTTAGTTGCATCGGAGTCCAAAAGCTCTCAGTGTAAAAAAAAAAAAAAAAAAACGGGGAATATGTTCTGTGGCAGGAAACAGCTGGCTGAAAATGTTTTTCATGCATTACTTATGTATTTATGTTTTCAGGAGCAATCTTAACTCCTAAATAAATAATGTAGAGAGCTATGTAGAGCTCAGACCTCTGTGGAAGTCAGCAGGACAAATGTTGGTGAAGCTGCTCCTTTAAAAGGTCAAGGTACCTTATTACTGATTTACAAATATGCCGTAACATGATTACTTACTTCGCCCAGCAAACAGAAAACTCGAGTCGTATTGACTGAATTAACGGGCTTAGCTGTGCTTCATGAGGAGGTTGATCACCAACATAAGCTCAACATTTTGTAAACTTGGTTGTAAACAGTCACAGAGTACTACTCAGCCTATAAAACATTGTATAATGTCTTATGTGGCCTTGGAGAAGAAAAAGAACCCTGATGATGTCATACTCTTGTCACCAGGGATATCTCAGGTTTGGTTTGGAGTATATGACAGCATTACAAAGGTTTGGAGTTTGAAAGATGTCTGTCTAACAGCCAGAAAGGGTCTAATGAAAGACAATCTTGAATTGCATTACTGGGAGTGTAGGATCCAGCGTTTTTGAGAGTTTGAACCATACTTTTAAGATTAAAAGTCAGGATATCTCAGCCTTGTTTTATGCTGCTGTATGTTGGGGTAATAGCATTACTGCCAATGACAGGAACAAGATTAACAAGTTTATTAAAAAGGCTGGGACTATAATTGGGTTGACTCCTGATTCATTAAGCCCCATTCCCACTGGATAAAAAAACCCACTAACATCTGCTTTTGTCAATAGTGGGAAAGGTTACAATCATCATTCAGTCACGGGACAGTAGTCACGGATATTTATCAGCTCCAGCTCCGACGATTTTTGAGGCAAGAAATCAACTTTGTAGATTTTGAATATTGGCAGTTTTATGTAAATTGGTGGCCAATCGAAAATTTGCTTCAACGCTTTCAGAGTTTTGAAGCTCCACAAATTGCCGTGCCAGCTAGCGCCTGCCGGAGCTCTCTAGAGAACGAGACAAGAGGCTTTTATTTCCTTGTTGACGGATAGTTTGTTTAAATATCACAACACAAACATCCATTATAAATGAACATGAACTTGTGATTATCTGCCTTTTTGGAGTTGAAAAGCTCCACAATCACCTCCAGGCGTAACTCGCTCACCAGCCGGCCACTGACGCTGACAGAGTGGCTACAGAGCAGCAGAGAGGAGAGGGAAGAGGCGAGGCAAAGAGCTGCCTCTGACAGGGCAGAGAGATACCTGCTGAGACAACATGACCTTTTTTTAACATTTTAAACTTACTAAAACTAAAAACACTCTCTAATATTTGTAATGACATCATTCCACTGTTGTTGTCACATTTCAGGAAAGCAGGTTTGGACCCAAATGCAGAATGAATTGAAGAGGTGTCAGCAGGGACAGTTCAATGATTTATTGACAAAATAGAACTTAAAGTTCAGTGTCCAAGATGAAGGACAAAGAACAAAAAAACTGAGGTGGTATAAATAGTGACTGACTAACTGGGAAAGTGAGAACAGGTGAGCAGGAGGTGAGGTGAGTGCAGAACTAATTAGGGACAGCTGAAACCAATCAGGCAGACAATCTCAAAGGCGGGAAAACACAAAGGCAAGAAGTAAAACAAAGCATATCACATCAGAAGGGAAACTGAAATATAAAACGGGAAACAAACTGCAATCAAAAACCAAGACCATGACAAAAACAGTTTGATTAAATTTTATCAAGCAATGTTTTATATTTCTCGTCTCCCCTCGTTGATGATCCTGTTTGTCTCACTTCATCATGAGCTGTTTGAATAAATAGTTTAAAGGGTGGTGGAGCTAAACCTGCAGTATCTTGTTTTTACAAACAAAAAATAAATAAATCAAAGCTTAATAAGTTGTATTTATTTATATATTATACCCCCGCGACAACGTAGCATATAGCGCTGCGCAGGTCCGTCCGTTTGCGTGTAACACTTTAGTTTCCGGAGCAGAACTCGAAAACTATTTATCTTAGGAACTTCAAATTTGGTATGATGGTTGACAGCGTGGTGTAGTTGGGCCTTTTGGGGGTTAGAAGTTCAGGGTGCATAACATTTTTCCAAAAGGGCAAAACCTTTGGCCCTACTTTAGTAAGGGTCAAGCAGTGAGCCTTGTTTGTCCAGTGATTTAAGAGCTTATTTAAAGGCTAAAACCTGGCCTAGCATACTGCAAAAATAAATCACTTTAATAGTTTCATATTGTTTACTGTGTTGTCTGAAGTAGGGGGTTTCAAATACAGCCAATCAAAAAGGTCGGAAACAAACAAAGGCATGAAGTAAAACTAGACAAGACACAATAGGAGAGGACTTTCAAACTAAAAACAGGAAACAAAACCCAGGACCATGACAATGAAAGAAAAAAAAATCATGTTTAAACTAAACTTTAAACAATGTCACATCTGTTAATTACTTATATAATGGAAATGTTCAATTAAGTGGAATCAAGTAGACTGAGAAGCGAAGCAATATCCAGCTGGGGAAGCAATCAAATTACTATGTCGCATAGAAGAAAGGACATATGCTGCAACATATGGAAAACAACAAGCTCATCCTTAATGTAGAGGCTGTTCTGAAAAATACAACTTAGATTGTGTTGCAGGTCCCAGACATGAAAACAGTTCAATGAGCAGGCAGGAAAACGATACCCCCGGTGCTATTATGCAGCAGTGAGTGTACAGTATATTCTAATGCATTGTAATGTCAGTGTTGGGCAGGATGGTGGTTATGGCCTCCTGGTCACACCTACCTCAGTTTCCTTTGGTTCCTTTTGTACACCTTACAACACACCAACACGCCGCCTCAGCCTTCATGCACACCTTACACTCCATCTTTCACGCCATTCCTTGTTAATGTCCAGTTATGCATTTAATCCATTTGGCAGAAGGGCAGTGCCAAGTGTTGCGCTTTGGGTTATATGTGACCATAACCCTCCCGAGCCTGCTGTATTACCCAATAAGCTGTATGAACATAAAAAAACATAGATATGAAACAGTAGATGTGACGTGTTACAAAGCTGTGAAGTGAGCAACCACTTCCTTTGCTCTCTTGAGTATTGTTTGCTTGTAAACTAGTAATACTTGCCAGAATATGCGCAAAGCTTGTCTTCCAACTGTGTGGTGTGTAAGTGTTTTTTCTCTTCTGTGCATATTGCTTAATTGTTTCCCAAAATGTTGGATTTGATTATCAGCAATCCTCAGCTTCTTTTTCATCTTGTTAAGCTTTGGGCAGAAATAGTATGTATTTTTGGCACATAGATTAGAATGACCTGTGATTGGCCAATGATTATTTTAAAGCCTGATTTCCTAAAGCCTGAAAACAGAGCATTGAGGAGGTGCAGAAGTCTAGTTTTCTCTCAGAACACTTGAAATTGAAATATGCTGAAAGGTTATTATGGAATTTTTTGCCCAATGATGCCAAAAAACATTGAACCTAGCTCTGTGCAACCGGCCCCTGACACTCATATAGGCCTGGTACCTTCTTCTATTAATTAACTTCATGAGTTACAGCTGGTAGTTTGTCAACACACCTAATTAGCTTAAATTCAGCTGCTGCATTACTGAACGCCAGTGATTGAATTAAATAGAATTTGAAGGGTTCATTTGCAGAAAAACTATCTCTTTTTATTTATTTTCTAAATAGTTTTTGTGTGTGAAATCCAGGGAATATTAATCAAACTGGTGTTGGGTTTATTCAGTTCAAGAATAGCTTTTATCTGTTTTTGCTAATTAACTCCTCATTTACAGACTTTATTTTGGTCTACAATAAATTATAGAAATTTAAATACAAGTGTCTAAACAGGATCGGCAGGTGGAGGGGGCTATTGTTTGTGTGTGAACATATGTAACGGTAATGACAGATGCCGGCCACTGTCAGCAGATCACAGATTCACGTGAAGCTTCAGAGGAAAAGACGTCTCATTTCTCCAAAAAAACATATTTCCTCTCTCCTCGCATGGTTTCCTTGCGTCTCTCCATGCATCCCCGAGGGACTAAGACACAAGTGAGGGAAATGTGGATGCAATTTAAGATACACCCAGTGAGTGGATGTTAGAAAGTTAGGAATGTAAGACCGTGATCAGACAGAGCACGTAGCAGTCTGTGGTGGCTTTTTGTAATTGTTTTTAATGACAGTGAAGCATTTTGTGAGCTGTTTTTGCCTTGCTGAGCACCTCGCGTTATTGAGTGCCCTGAAACAAACAACAACTCAGAGCAAAAAAAGCCCAATGTCAGTAGAGTTTCTTTGTTATTGTGGTGACTTTTGCTGGAAACCTGGAGCTATATGACTTTACCAACTGTAGTTACCATGATCTGAACAGAAAACAGAAGGAGGCAAATTAGTGCGGTACTTGAGACATGTTTTCATCAAAGGGACTCTATGTAAGAATCAGAAATTGCTTGTTAACAGCGACACATATGGCCGTTAAGTCAACGAAAGTCAGCGTCCTGTTACTCGCGCTTGTGTTCGCTCTACATAGACATGAACGAGCATCAGTCAAAATAGTGAGGCGACACACATGAGCTAAAACCACAATATCACTCTATATTTCACCGGCTTGGCAGTAATGTTAGCTGACCAGACCAAGGTCTCTCCATGAATCGATGCTGATACTGTGTTTTCCTGCTTCAGCCTCCTGAGACACCGAAGTTTTGGTAGGAGACGATAAAGTTTCTCGCTCTGGAGCCCTGTCACTTCACTCAGCAGCAGGAAACAACACGGGAAACCTCTGTTGGTCTGGAGGAGCTGCAGCATTCATTTCTGCACAAACGTCCACTGTACATTCACTAGATATCCTCAGAGCTAAACTAACTCTTCTGCAGTGGGTAGTGTGCACGCATGCACGTGAGATGTGGAGCGAGAGAGTGAGTGAGAACGAGCGCGGTGTGTGAGTGAAGGCAGGCAGAGGAGCAGAGTACAGCAGAGACTCCGGCCCTGGAGACCAAAGCTACGGTCTCCCCTGTGTCTTCTGACTGCAGTCGGGAGGCTGGAGCAGGAAGAGTTAACACTGTTTTGCAAGACGGGCTTCACTAGATAGAACTTTGCGGTTTTGGTGCTTCCGTATAGTTTGTGTTGGAACAGCGTAGCCACACGTGAGCGTGCATGGGACACCGACCCGCAATGATTTATACAAAGTTACAAACAGTACCTTTAACTATTAGCATACAGTTCACGGTTTGTGTTAAGCTAACGTCAGCACTAATTTGGTGGTTGCCTAGCAACAGTAAAAAGAAAAGATAGAAAACTGCAAACAACGCTCTGTCTGATCGGGCAACAAAAAGACAGTGCAGTCTGATCAGGGCCTGAAGTGATAAAGACAGGGAGACAGACAGACTTCATGTGAACAAACATGGAGTTGAGTTCAGATGGACATTTATAAAATATATAATTGAAATCCTAACAGGTGTGTGTGGGGCTTCATATGCATGTGTGTATGGGATGGTGGTAACTAATCAGCCCTGTTGGTAAACACTCGGAGACTGACAGCCAAATCTGGGAGAATATAATCGACTGGGCTTAAAAGCTCAGGCGTTTCGTAGCATACAATTTGCAGAGTGCAGTGGTGTAAATCACAGTTAAACCTCTCTCTAGTGTGTGTCAGAGAAGGTGTGTGTGTGTGTGTGTGTGTGTGACTCTCTCTGTGTGTGTATTCAAATATAAATGAGAAGTAATAGTATGGGTTTAGGAGGTACAACTTTAAAAGCAAACTGGGACTGGCTGGGAGGACAGATCATCACAGAGCACAACAAATCTATTCCTCTAGCATCATCATGATGGTATTGTCCCAAACAATACAATACAATACAATTTTCTGTTAGTGTAGTTAAAATTATACACAGGAAGTTAGGTACCATGGGTACTTCTCTCCCTTCATGTCCACGATAGAAAATTGGCTCTTTGCAGCAGGCGTTAACCCATTGTTTTTAAGGTTCCTTTTTTTTTGTACATTTTTTGAGGGCACTATGTAGATGTCACTACAGTAGGAACACATGCATCAAATAAACACTGCCCCTGCTTGAGTGTTTCTTTCTTTTAGTACTCTCCATCTCTCTCTCTGTCCCTCACTCACTGAAGGCCCAGACACAACGTGACAACGCTACCACTGCGCTCTGAAACCCATCATTTCCAAAGTTGCATCATGACGGCTTTTCACTGCGTCCAGCAAAGCCCAACTTTAAGCGTTGCGCGCTGTGAACCCAGTGGCGAGTGCGGCTCAAACGAAAAGGAAAAGGAAAAAACGGTGTGAAAATTTGTCATGAGTCTGGAGAAATACGGGAGAATTGTGACCCCGGAAGGAAACCGGGAGAGGGCGATGAAAAATATGGGTCTTCTGGGAAAAACTCAGGAGGGTTGGCAAGGATGCCCCCTCCCTCCTTCCATTGATTTGTCTTGTCTGTGTGATGGCTGTGTCCTTCTATTGTCATACTGTCTTTCTTATTATGTTTGTCTGTCATGGGAAAAAATATATAAATAAACTGGGGAAAAAAAGTTCGGAAACTTGTGTTTGGTGGATTATCTCTCTGTTGTTACAATGCTAATTGGCATTGCATTTTACATCGTTGGAAAGCCTGTTTATTTACCTTCACGATGATGTCCAACTTGTAAGGATCATGCATTTGTGGGATGAGCAGCACAGCCGATTATGCGGATAGCGCCCAAGAAAAAATTGCCAAAATGCTCTGCCAATGGTAAATATATAAAAAATACATTGACAATTAGCATTGTAACAACAGAGAAATAATCTACCAAACACAAATTTCCAATTTTTTTTCCCCAGTTTATATAAAATATATAAAAGACGGTGATCAGAGTAGAGAGATATAAGGATGTGGGCACCAATATGTTTAGTCAACACAGTCTGCCTTGTCTGCCAGGTGTGACGCAACATGCATATCAGCACCTCAGGTTGAGCTTTAATGGTTTCTAACAGACTTGTTGAGCTGAAAACAGCAGCCAAACACAGAACAAAACAAAAAAAACTGAACAAAGTGGAGATTAAAAACATCTGTCTATGCATTGAGAGCTACCAGAGGCATCTAAACACATTAAACACATACAGTAGAGCTGCATACACACACACACACACACACACACACACACACACACACACACACACACACACACACACATAAAGAATGCAACCAGTGGTGCATTATTTCTATTCATTTCTTCTTCCTCCTGTTTGTTTCTTGCTGATATAAAATTCCATTAGCAGCAGAGGTGTCTCCTCTCTCCCTATTCTTTCGTTTCTCTCTCTCTCCTGCCTCTGATGTGACTGGCAGACTCTGGAACATAATTAGAACTGGAGACCTTCATGGGTTGAAAAGAAGTTTTTCCTCACTAGCCAAGCCTCAGCAGCTGAAATCAGGTTTTTTATTGTGAAAACCAGCGCAAAGCCATTAGCACTCCTATGTTCCAAAATGTGAAATTCCTTATGCATTGAGCCATGATGTCCGTTTCAGGGGGTTATTTTATGTGTTCACTTTGGGTCAGACTCAGAGACAAGTGTTTGAAAAGATTCATGTAAAAATCATGTTTGTTTAGAAAGCTGTAGGAGGCTCCTGCAGTTTGCCCGGATATACATTATTTTGCATGAGTCCTCATTCTCTACAATGGAGGTGGTGAGTGCAAAGTTAGCATCCACCCCTTGAGCTGTAGGGATTTTATATAACTCAACCATTTAAATTATATTAAGGTTTAAGCCTCGGCCACACTGGGAATGTCAGCAGCGCGTGGCGGCTGCGTTACCTGTTGTTTTTTTATTTTGGCGTCCATGTTAACAGGTTAGAGCACCCACACAGCCCGCATGAGACACGCGTCATGGCTGTGTGTCTTCTAGAGATTCGAGGTCCCGCCTATTTTTGTTGTTCACAGCAACAACAGATAGTGAAAGTGATCTATTGACTTTATATTGAGCAACTTACTACAGTTTTGATGTCTATCTGTTACGGAGATGAAAAAAAGTAAAGATTTATATTTAAATCAACACTTCCTGCTTTCATTTCAAAATAAAAGCCCTCAAGCGTTTTTTTTTCTATGGATATAATTCCTTCATTTGTTAACACAAGGCTTTTATTCTGAAATATGTGCCAGACAGTGTTGTAGAACATGCAGTGACTTGCAGAGCTCCATGAATGACTATAGTACGGAGTTTTAATTGTCGATTATTACTATTATTTAGAAATTACCACAAGTTTCTTAACATTTTTCTGTCTAAAATAAATATTTATGCCATTTATAATGAAATGAAATGGCCATTATGAAAGGCAAACTCTGTGGGCTGACAGCAGCAGAAACGCAGCTGGTGTGAACACCTGACGTGTGAATCACGCAGCCGCCTGGTCTGGCCAGGGCATTTAAGTTATGCATAATTGAGGGCATGCTGTGCTTTGTATGCCAAATTGGTTGTTCAGAGATGTTTTATCAAAATTTGTGTGGGTTGGCCGCTACCAAGCAGGACCACAGCAGCGCAGCTTGGTGCGGCTATCCCCTGCGGTGAGGACGCATTTCAGACTCATGTCATCACGGCACAGCATTTTAATGGATCAACCCAGGCCTATGGAAAAGCCTATCAGTTAATCAGCATTTTGTAGGATAAAATGGACTTCAGTGTGGAATTACTTGTAGTTGAAAATGTAATTCTAAAAAAAATGTAATGAGTTGGCTACTGGACGATACATTGCGTGTCTCACACAAATTCTCTATGCTATTGCACTGCAGTATCTGCTCCACAGAATAGAGACAAAAGGTTGCCCGATATGGCAACAGTTATGGGCAGAGATTAGGATCGGTCAATTGCTGAGGAACACAGTGACATTATTAAAAAAAAAAAGTCTGACAGGTCAAGACATAGATCAGCCATGTCAATAAACCAGCCAAGAGTTTATCCTGATGATCTAAACATTATTATTTGGAGGTCAAATTGGAAGTGTGATCATCTAACAATATGATCATAGAGATCAATTACAGAATGAATATAACATGACCCTAATATTCGTATGTATGTCTATGTAATCACTGTGTGCAGTGCTTATTAAGAGAGGGCTTATCAAGGTTGGAATGACTGACACCTTCTTCCTAATGAATCACACATCATTAATCTGAGACCCCCAGAGTCCAGCGGCTCTGACAGGACAGAGGACACTCAGTGGCTGCTCTTCATTCATTGTTGCCAGTTGTGCAGTTTATTAAGGTCAGGATATGACTTTATTCAAGATGACATACACCAAATTAGCATTCAGTGGTAATACATTTCACCAACCAAACATGAGGAGTAGCTTCCTGATAAATACAAGCGTTGGTTACTAGAGACATTAAGTGATTGAAAATATGTAATGTGTGAGGTGGAATTATGAATTTGTGTGCACAAACATGTTTTGTTCTCAGTGATCAGCTGGGCTCTGTATATTTGTGAATAACTTTGCTGAGTGTGTTTCCTGCCTGTGATTACCCTGTAAGAGTGCAAGGCAGATTCAGGCCATATTTTGGTGGGCTTTATATTCTATAACTCAATTGTGTGTGTGTGTATTGTTCAATCTGTCCTGAATTTGTTGTGTACTTGAATCTCATGGCACAGCAACCACTTTTATCTCGTCTTCTCCGCAACCTTGGTTATGTTCTATTTTCTAGGATGCAGCCTTGTGTTGTAAGAGAATTTGGAGAATGTCTTAAGTGCGTAGCCAGTACTTCGTGTGTGTGTGAGAGAGACTGTGACGGTGAATGCGGTGTGAGTGGACACAGGCACTAAATATCAGACAATAAAAATAAGTATAATTATAAGTATGATTATTATTATTATAACATATTCCCATATTTACGTATTTAGGCTACCAATTGCCTTGGCAAAATTACTATTACTATTAAGACTGTGTCTGATAGAGAAGTCTAAAATAAACTCTTCATATATGGTTTGTTGGCAACAATTTAGAGGCTTTACCGGGGTTAGGGAGGCAGTCATGGTGGATGAGAGGAAAGCATGTGGGAGGCTCCACATCCAGGGATGTGTGGACACTGGAGGACAGCCGATAGCGGCCACTCGGCAGTGGGCACGGACCCCGCAGTCCTTCTGCACAAACTCTGGTTCTCCAACATGCTGTGCGGGCCCTTGCTTGACTCTCAGCTGCTAAGCAGCCTCCACCAAGCCCCACTGTGCTCTGCTCCTCCAGACACAACCAGAGGGAGGTCGGCCGGGTTGGTCCGCTCGCGGTCTTGTGGCGCTTCTAAACTCTGAAAACGTTGGAGCTAATTTTTAATTCGTCATCAATTTTAGTGAAACTGCCAATATTCAAAATCTACACAGTTGATTTATTGCCTTAAACGTTCCCAGAAGTGAATTTCATGATGAAAAAACAAACTGTTGTTCGGACCAGGTGTCCTACCTTCGGACTGTCGGAAAAAAAGCACTCGTTCTGGGCCTGTATAGTTCAAAGCTCCAGTTAACATCATAGCTAGGCTACCTACCGTTAGCTTTTAGAAGCCAGTAGCCAATCAGAGGCAGAGGCATACATATCCTTGTGGGGACACGCTCATGTGATTGGCTGAAAAGGAGACATCTGATTGGCTACAGATATCCCCTGTTGTAAAAAAATGCACTGATGCAGTGAAGTTCACAAATGACAATGAGTTTGTAAATGCAGGTTCAACAGTTTGTATATAAATATAACAACATCCAAATATGTTTTTGATGAAAATTGCAAATTTTTAAATACATATATTTGTGGATTTCTATTGCATTTATTGAAAACAATAAATAATTGAGTGTGCATCAGAAATATATTAGTGAACCTAATTTTTTTTTTTTTTTAAATTAGAAACAACAACATTGGAGCTCACCAGCAGACAGCTTTAAAACATGGTAGAAATCCTGAGAGTGTGCAGGCACACTGTGAAATGTAGGCCCGAAAGTCACTTTCCAACAAGCCTGGGGCCCCGTCTCTGTGTTTGGTGGTATTTACTGAGCTTCCAGCCAGCCATGACTGCCACACCTGCTCAGGGCGCACAGAGCAGCATCCTGCTCCAACCACCCTGTAATGATTACTAATGTCTGATTATCAACACCACAAACATCATGAGCTCTCCATCAGCTCTGCAACGAGCAGCCGTGTGGAAAACACACACCGCCATGGAAGAAGAAGAAGAAGAAGAAGAAGAAGAAAAGCTGGGGTGGCATTCATCACTGATCTGTTTTTCATTCATTAGAATTGATCTGAATATTTTAAATATACTTAAATCATGTTCTCTAATTATAGGTGTAATTTGCACTTTGCAGAGGTCGACCTTTAAAGATAAAAGTCATTCACACAATCATCACTTCATAGTTTGTTAGAAATGTTCTGGAATACTAAATAGATATGAAGCTTAATTAACTTCTCTATCTGTCTATAAGCATCTGCAGAACAATGATTAAAGTCGGTAACAAAACCGACCTGGAGGTCTTCTTTCTGTCTTTTCAAAGAGCAGATCCTCTCTCTTGTTTTAGCATGTTGACGAGTGGTATCAGTCACCTTTAAAGAGTACCCTCCACTTCAAAACTGTGAACACATATCACTAGAGACAAAGTCAGCATAAGATGAGCTGTTTCTACTGCTGTTTTGGTGTGGTGGTGGTGGTGGTGAGTGTACATCTGTGTTGAATTAGGTCATGGCGACATACTCTTAAACACTACTCATGCTCTGAGTGAAGCCTCTGGCTGAAACGCATCAGTAATGTTGTTTTAATAAAATATGAAGCTGCACAGACATTGAAAGCTTTGATGGTGTATAACTGTTTTCTACTTTGATTAAAAAAAAATGCACATTTAGCACCCATGAAAATCACTATTACATCCACAGAGGCTGGAAAACCAATGAGTTTAAAATGTTTGGAACTTCGTAACATGCATTGTATTCTGCAGTTAAATTCTGCTGCGCTTTACACACAGTTGACATTCATTCTCTGAAAACTTTGTGGTGATTTTACAGTGCTCCATTGTAATGTTTTATACTTCTGGTGAATATAATCCAATCAATCTTATTTGCATATATTTATTTTGTATACAGTTTCCCTTTGTTAACACATTATTTTGAAAACCGGGCGTAGTCTCACGTGTATACTACTAACTTCTCCAAGTCCGTCTCTAGCTCTCCTGTCAGCTCCATCGGGGCCGTTTGAATGCATTTACCATGAATGTCAGTATATGGGTGCTCTACAGTTGTAGCGTCGGCCCATTTGACCACGGAGATGAGAGCGACCGCCTCGACCGCACTTTACCGCAATATGATACCGTTTCCTGTCCGTGACAGAGTTAGCATGCAGCTTTAGCCGTGATGTCTAGCTCTGCTTTTCCTGGCAATGTGTGAAACCCAAAGTGTTTCCATACTTTACTGTATGCATGTAGTGTTTACAACTTTGGATTTAACATTGGAGGGTGCAGGTCTTATCCACGCCGACCCTCCAACGTTTTCTGCTTTCTGCTTGTTGTTTTGGTTGATGGTTACGGAACAGAAATGACGTCACTTTACTCAGACTACAACAATAAAAGGGGTAACTTCCTTTTACCTCCACATAGACTCAAGTGAAGCATATCGATTCTGGCATTAAAAAATCAGTTTCACATTGATATCGTACATCAGAATCGTACATACGTAGGTGAATCTATTTTTTTTCCAACCCCTAGAAATAATAGCAATTGTAAATTGTGACTGAATATCAACTCATTTACATCCAATCTGAAATGAGGATCAGCATTTAGGGACCACAGCAAAGCTAAAATGGAATGACTGACTTTATTTCAGCGCATTTGTGTGAGACAGAAAGAGAGAGAGTCTATAAACAGTTGTGATTACTTTCAAATAACCTTTGCAAATATGGAAATTACATTAAAAGTGTTTCTCATAAAGGCATATGGTCTTTTCTTTGTCCTGTGTTCTCAAGCCAACACCTTGTGCCCTGCACCCTCAAACAAATGAATAAATGCCAAAGTGAGGAGGAAAAAAAAAACAAGGGAGAGGGGTAAGAAAATTCCATCTGTCTGAATCCTAATGAGGCTTCACAAGCTGCAACTGTGTCTTTCACAACTCCAGAGGTGAAACCGTGAGATCCACCCCAAATGGCTGGGGAGACGTCAAAGGGAACTGTTTTTTTTATTTCCACCACTGCAGAGAGAGAGAGGGATAGGCGGAGAGAAAAAAAACAAGCAGAATGTTTCTGTATCTGAGTCCACCTGTACACCAGGCATGGGCTGGACTGTTTTTGGAATCCAACCAAGGGTAAAATATCTGAACAGATGCCTCACTCACACCGCCTGCCTGTCATATTCACGGAGAGCAAAGGTCAAGTGGACAGCAGCATTCCAGCACAGCTGCCTCCTGTCACAGGGAATTTAATTTTCATCATGTGTACTTCTGCTCAATTATAATGGGCCACGCATGCTCGCACACCCAATCCTCAAATTCTATTTTCAATACCCAGGACTCCCCACAGGCTGCAATCTGAGACCATATTGTTTGTGTGGGCTGTGTAATTGGTTCTACCTGCACTGGCATGAAAATATCATCTTTTATCCAAAGATTGTTATTTCTGATCTAAATCATTAAGATAATCTCTGAAGTGTGATGAGAAGCTGGTGTTTGACATTAATATCGAAAACACCTGAGATCTGATTCGCAAGATTACACTTATTCGCGATTGGCATGCCTGGTTTTGTGTATACGCTCGAGCTTAGACTGTCGACAGTTCGCAAACAGCTTGTTTAAAGGGCACCAGATCTGTGTAATGACGGACTGCAGCAGGC
Source organism: Sebastiscus albofasciatus (assembly GCA_916701655.1). NCBI lineage: Eukaryota > Metazoa > Chordata > Actinopteri > Perciformes > Sebastidae > Sebastiscus > Sebastiscus albofasciatus. The sequence goes on from CAKAOI010048308.1 coordinate 95,482, forward strand.
TGCGTACATGTGCCAGGTGTTTGACTGGATGTTTCCAGACAGTTGCCTTCTCCACAAATAAAGCGCAGTGGGAGTAAACACCCCCACATATCAACGCCGAACGCGAGCCCTTTCCCAGAAATCAATTATCCCCAGTCATGGGGAAACAGAGCCCTTTGAGATTTGTCCTGATCCACAACGATGATATTTCCTCAGTGGCCAAATAGAAGCCTAACCAGCAGCTGTTGGCAAGAGTTTCATTTCTGCCTTCCAAACTAGCCCGATTCCAATACCAGCACCCAACATGAACCCTTTTATGCATCAATAATTATCCCCCGAACACAAACATTAGGGTGCTCTGATCGATCAGCCACCGATCATTGACTGATATCCGTTCTAGATTGATCGTTTGTCTCTATGAAGGCTGATCAGAAGAGCCGGTCAGATGGTGCACAACATGTGACACCATTTCTCGATGCACCGCTAAAAATGGGTTCACCAGAGTTGTCAGTTGTGTCTCTAAAGCCCCTTTTACACAGGAAACGTTAACTGGGCATTGGCATATCGTAACAGTACATGCCCGCTGATGAATGCATGATATTATTGGAGTCAGGATATTTTGCTCTCATTTCCCATTGCCAGTTTGTTTTTTGTAAACATCACAGTGTTCAAATAGCAGTGATCAGTAACCAGGATACTACTGGACTATTTATCATATACGGGGATATGAATAACCAGTTTCTCTGTGTTCCATGTGTAGCTGAGTCAATATGTTGGTTATGTTATTTTTATTATTTTTATTTTTTAGTAAACATTCTCAAAACCGGTGTGTTACTCTTTCTTCAGCCAAATTATCTGTATTGTAACTTTACTTGTGTTAACTTTGGATTGAATGAATGAAACGGGTGTGTTTTCATGGTTCTGGGTTACCTGTTGTAGCAGGGGGGCTTTAATTGTTGACGCACAAAACACACATAGGCAAAGCATGGACAGCTTTTGTACTGGTAAAATGTGTTGTGAGGCTCTTCCTCCTCTGCTTAAGCTAACATGTTTAAAAGTCGTGTATTCTGGCTTAAACTGTATGAAAATGCAATGATGCATCGTTGTCAATATGTTTCTGAGGTTGTCATTTGGTTTTGAACGGCCAAAATACGGCTTTTACTTCTGTTAACTCCGTCGGAGTTTTTCACTCATTTGCATGTTCTCTGACTGCTGCAGGGGACTGAGAAAGAGCCTGCCACTGAGTGTGTGTGTTGACTGTGCCCTGTGCTGCTCCTTATAGGTGCGTTATGGTGTTTAATTGTTGTTTGTATATTTTTCCTGTGTAGTTTTAACGGACTGCATTAGTTGAGTAGCCTAATATGGAGATAAGTTCATTATTTACAGTGCACTTTTATTTTATTTTATGAAGAAGTGCTTCTATTTACATGTAAACTGGAGGGTTAGAAACCTAGTAAAAGTATTACATTTAATTTCAGGTGCTATACATTTAATTTATTGACTTTTGCTGTATTTACTGATTTAAATACACTTGTAGCTCTGTATTTTTTTATGTGCACATATTTTATTTATAACTGTATTTTTGTTATATATGTGGACGCAAAACACACATAGGCAAAGCATAGACAGCTTTTGTACTGGGGACTGAGAAAGAGCCTGTGTTTTGTGAATAGACGGGGCTCCGGAGCGAGTTACGTTGTCGTCTCCTACCAAAACTCCGGTGTCTTCCCTGTTCCTACTTACCGCGGTCGGGATGCTGAAGCAGGAAAATACAGTATCAGCATCGATTCACGGAAAGACCTTCGTCTGGTCAGCTAACATTACTGCCAAGCAGGTGAAATATAAAGTGATATTGTGGTTTTAGTTGACGTGTGTCGCCTCACTGTTTTGACCGATGCTCGTTCATGTCTATGCAGAGCGAACACAAGCGCGAGCAACAGGACGCTGACTTTCGTTGATTTAACGGCCACAGGTGTCGCTGTTAACAAGCAATTTCTGATTCTTACATAAAGTCCCTTTAAGTTGTTATTTTGAACATATTAACAAACAGTTGCTTATTTACACATCCAGCAGTTACAGACCAACATTATCATTCATTTGGAGTCGTGTTTGTGTCCACCTGATGAACATTCACTCTTGCTTCTTCTGGCAGATCCCAGCCTCAATAAACACAATCACACAAGACAGAAAGGACATATATCATACACATATGTAATCTTATTTATATAGCTATAAAACTAAACCCTGCATGCCCCCGTGACCTGTCTCTATTTAGATTCTGCTCTTGTTTAGGCAGAAGTTACCAGTCCACATTGATACTATGCATAGCCTACTGATTAATCAGAGAAAAAGATCTTTGAATAAAACTTTTTCAAATGGATCTTTTATCAGAGCAATCCCTCGAGAAAACATTTTCCAAGCCAGACTGGTTTGGTGTCGTCTGATATGATGTTACAGTAAGCATTCCATCTAATGCTCTCAGCCCTGCATGTTCCCATGGCTTCCGCTCCAGATTAGCCGGTACTTAACATATCAGAGGTGTCGCAGGAGATTTACGTCTCCCAGAAAGCTAATCAGCTGTATACTTTATAGGTCATGTTTTTAGATTGGCAACACAGTGTGGGCTGGCTGAGGGTATTACCACAGTCTCATCCCAAACTGTTGTGATGATCGCAGAGAGAGAGAGAGAGAGAGAGAGAGAGAGAGAGAGAGAGAGAGTCTGTCTGGGTTCAGTGATGTAAGCCGCATGAAACACGCTCTAATCTAATCTGTGACTATGGGCTGCTCCCAGATCAGAAGATGTCACTGTCATCCTCATCTCTTTAACCCTGAGTGTGATTCAGCGTTGCATCCAGAACCGCCAAATGAGCTAGGCTATGGCTCCAAACTATAGTATATTTTGAAGATATGATCAACCAGATCAAAGCACGGATGAAGTGATGGACAGAACCAACCCGGTCGCATGAAAAAGCTTATGAGTGAGGCTATTATTTGTAAGGCATTTACCATGCTATGAGAACGCCATTCTTGCCAACCCGGTATCACTCCCAACTTGTCAACTACCGCTGCTTAGTAAGTGCCCCTCGGCATCGGATGCGACGCTCCGGGCTTTCAACTATCTCCGATGTAAGAGCAAGTGACTTAGTATTAATAGTATGAGAGTCTGCTAAAGGTGGGTAGGAGGGGTGTTGGATGGGTCAACCAAACACAGGACTTTAAACCAGCAGACCGCTGTTCCGTGTGAAACTAAAAGCAACGTTGACCTATTTTGTCACATCAGTTGTCACGTGACTCGGTAGTATCGTCAAACCTGTGGGTCATGTGAGTCAGTGAAGTTAACGTCAAGCACGACCGTTTCATATACCTAACCAAATAGTTGTGTTGTTGCCTAAACCTAACTTCCTGTGAACACAGAAGTTTATTTTGATAGGACGTTATGTATGTAACAGGCATAATTGGCACTCCGTCCCGACACGTCCAAAAGTAATGCAAGAAGGGTACCCCATGAAGCGGTATCCGATGCCGAGGGAGACTGACTAAGCAGCAGTAGGCCTACATGACGTTTTGGGAGTGAGAATTTTTTCTTCTTGCTTTTGGCATGTCATTTGTATGCCATGCTGTCTACACTGACTGCAATGTAAACACATCCGGGTAAACATGCTATGTTCAGAGCTAGTTATGTAGAGTTTATGGTGGGACTTTCAACCAGGAGACCCAGCCCGTACTCATTCTCAGGACATAAAATACCGACGCTTTGTCACGCCCATTGGCGTGTGACACTAACGCATAAGGCACCCTTTAGTGCTTGTATGAAACACACCAGGCTTTCCATTATGTAAACCCATCCACTGCAATAGTAAACCCTTAGAGAAAGTGCTCTGGGAATGTGGTGAGTATTATAAAGAGCAAAAAAGAGAGACACAGGGCGGGCAAGAGGGATGGTGGATGGACCCAACAAACACAAGGCTTACATCCAGGAGACCGCTATTCATGTTTCACTTTCGCGTTACAATCAGCTGCTTGTTCATGTCCCGTGTACACAACCGTTATTGAAAGTTATGTGGTATAATAATGACTATAACAAGAAAGAAAGTCCATTAAGGGTAGGTGGGAGGGGTGGTGGACGGGTCGAACAATACAGGACTTTCACCCAGGAGGCCGCTGTTCTTGTTCCGCGTGAAACCTGAGACTAAATGTTAACTTTACACTTGTTTTTACGCTTGTTATGTAATGATACATAAAAGAGTCAGCTAAGGGCAATTATTTATTTATTTAAGCTAGTTGTTATTTTATTATTTTAACAAATCATGTTGTTTTTTTCTAGCCTTAACCAAGTAGTTTTGTTGCTCAAACCAAACGTTTCACAACATTAACCACGTGCTGTTGTGTGTTTCCTCAAGCGTGGTACAAGACTGATATGAAACATATTTATGAAACGTATTTTTGGTTCAGAAAAGTCAACATTCAACATATGCCTTGGTTTGCAGAAAGGTATAATACCAACATTTTTATGGGTTGGTATGTTTGTGTCTTGGAGGTACAATTTTTTGCTTTGATTTAGGAATAAATAGTTTAAAATCTGCTTTTATTTTGTACAGTGATATGCACATACAGAGTTATAGGTATAAAATGAAATGCAATACATTTTGAAAGTTAGTTTCTATTTTCCAGAAACCTTCCGAGACAGAAACGGTAAGGCAAAAATGCACTGAATTTGTATTATTTCTGGATTTTTTCAGATTTTCTTGTAAACAAACAGGTATATTTAAATCCAGTGTTTCTCACTAAAGCATTCACTCAACAGATGTGTTGACTGAAGACAATCTTTTGATGCCCAAAAACATTGCATCGCAGTGCTCCAAAAGGTAAACATTAACAGGGTTCCTTTTAATATTTACATGTGATATTAATGTAATAATATTGTACATGCAGTGGAAATGCTGTGGTATAAATTCCATTCAAATTAGTAACATCTATGTGACAAACAAGACACAATGTCTTGAAGGAGTTGGAGGTAATCACTACTTTTTCTCTTGTCCATTGTCTGAATGAGAACATCCTAACGATTATTCTGATACAATGGACCACAGAAACAAATGAGCCTCCGTGTTTTAAAGTGTTCCAGTAAATAAAACTCTCAATCTCATCTCAAAAGTGTAGTTCCAGAAAAACGTCAGACTGTTCCTTTTTAATGATGAGCAATTCAATTTTAACATAGCACAGAAAACACTTTAAGTGCTTCAGGAACATCTGTTTCTGTCCCTGGAAGCTGCTGAATAATGTATCCGTAAAAACAGAAGGTCCGTCTGTCTGTGTGTCCCTTTAACTCATCTACTCAGTTTCCTCTTATAGAACAAACTTGTGTTGCATTTCAGTGATGTGGTGCCGTATTCACTGAGGATATTATCTCACCATTACCTCCTGAATGGCACTAAACGTTCCTTAAACCTGTTTCATGCTTCTTGTGCTCAGTGCCGTGCTGACGGTCCCCGCAGACGTCCGGTCGTTCATACTGATTGCAGTCAAAGCGGCTCCAAGAACGTCCCTCTTCTCTCCTGTAGTCTTGCTCTGTTGTTGTGGACTAGTCTACTTGTTGGAAACTGATTGACAGCTGCTCTGAGCCAATCATTGCAACGCCGTCTGTGTGGTCTTGTGACAAGATCTTGGAGATGCACGGCTCAGCACTCAGCGAACCCTCAGCACAGTCGCCCTTGACTACAATAAGCATGAAATAACTTCAAGAGTTTCTACTTATGAGCTTTTCACATAGCTGCTGAGAGGCACTTTTACTAAAGAACTCCTGAGCTAAGAGAAGGGGCGTTGCAGACCCCATTGCTATGGACATCATGTTTCATTAATGAACCTACTTGCTATGTTAATTGTATGATTGTTGGCAGGAGACCGATCTGTATCAGTAAATGACAATTAACGGTTTGTCACATATATTGACTTGTCAAATAGATAGTCTGTCATCAAACACCATCTGCATGTTGTGATTTTACAGTTGATTGAGCAAATTGACATAGTAATTCTACATAGCACCAATTATACTGTCCATGGAAATGAATTCAGCTCTATTTAATTATCGCAGTTGGTTATATAACTCTTACATAAGTCTTGCTCGAGGAGAAGTCAAATTCTGAAATATCGCGAGAGGGTTGGGTCTCATCCACATTGTTGGAAACAGCTAAATATTCAGCTATGACATTGAAAATCTTTTAGATAAACACTAAGCTACGCTTTCTGTATTCCAACACAACAAACTCTGACAACGCTGTCACGCCTCTTTCCAACTCACACTAACGTTTCCATCGTTGTCTTCTGGCAACATGTCACCTCTCACGCAAATTCAGAACAAGACTTCTCCTTGAGAGAGACTCACTTAGACACAACAACAAACAGACCGGATCATGTGAAAGGTAAGAAAAAAGGTTTTATTTCTTTGTAGGGTCCTTTTCCAAAATGTTGTCAGACACTTAATAATAATAATACAAATTATATACATAAAATATAATGTAATATAATAATATAAATATACATAATAACAATCTGAGCCACTTCTAGTAGACATATATTGACAGTGAGGAGTTGCCCCGAGTAATTACATTGCAGGCCATCTAGCGGCTGCTGTCTGCAGGGGACTGTTCCGAAAGCCCATTGCTCCAAAATACACACTCTCCATGCAACAAATAGAAGCCTACGGCTAATTATTATGCAGAATGACATCATCGGACCTTCCCATCTTGTTACCTTGAATGCCTTCCTTGGTTGAAAAATATCATGACCGAAAAGGTCCGATGACGCAATTTTGCTTAATAGTTAGTCTTGTGCTTCTGTTTGGGGTAACGGGCTGTCGGAACTTTTTTCAAACTATTGGGAGTTTCGGAATAATGGGTCGTAGGAACAATAGCATGGCACCCGTCTGCAGCGCTCTCCCTCAATACTGGACCAATTTAAAAAGAATTTTGTTCCGATTAGTCATTTGCACTCAGAAACATGGGTAAATATAGTCCTAGTTGAAAAATACTTAAGTTTTCCAATAAGTCACGAATATATGGCCAACGTGTTCTCATCCCAATTTATTACATACTGATGCTTTGTCAGACCCCTTGGCTTCACTTATCAGTAGCTGTAAACACGCTTAATGCTTCATGTTTTGAATCAAACAAAACCACTTAGTTAGGTTTAGGAAAAAAACTAAATGGTTGGGCTTAAAATTAAGTTTTTACAGTGAAATACGACTTAACGTTGTGAACACGGGACACAAACGAACAGCTGATTGATAAGTGAAAATGAAACGTAACACACAAGACACGAACAGCGGCCTTCTGGATGAAAGCCCTGTGTTTGTTGGACCTATCCACCTCCCCTCCCGCCTGCCTGCCCTGTGTGTTTCTTTCACCCTTTAAACTACGTCACCACACCCTGTGAGTTTACTGTTGCCGTGGATAGGTTTAGATTATAGTCAATGGAAAGCCTGGTGCTTCGCATAACAGCGCTCAATTGTGCCTTGCGCAGCGGTATCGAACACCGACGGCCGTGACAAAGTATGTGGCGCCCTGGGAATGAGAACTGGCAGATATGGCGGCAATAATATTTCTTCTTCTTCTGATTACTTTTGGGGCTCAGAACACAGTTGCAGTAGAAAGTAATTCATAGGATCATCTGAGAATTTTGTCCATTAGCTGTTTCAATATGCATTGATTCCAGAACCAATAACATGGTCTCACACTGTAAAGTAATGCTTTAGAACAAATGAAAATCTGAAAACGCCGATGTTCCATTGTGTCAGAGGGTGGCGATGAAGCCAGGATATTAAATTAACCAAACCACTGAGGTACTAAGCCAATATTGTCAAAGTGTCTTCAAATATGCCGATTCTCAACATTAACAACTCATATATGCCCATCTCACACTCTGATATTCACACAGTAATCACTTTCAGCTGCCTTCCAGTGCAGTTTAAATGATAATGGACCTACAGTATGATGCATGCGTCTCCATGGTGATTACTGGTCTGCTTTTGTTGCCAGGAGCACAAGACTCCAGGACAATAGAACTATACATCACAAAAACTTACCTATTCTTTACAGTGTGATGTCTTAGGCAATGCAGTCCAACTGGTAATTTCAGTCATTATGAATCAAGCATGAAGCAATTTATTCAACGCAAAAATATGTTTCCAGTGGACAGATAGTGTGCCATATTTCCCAGCGTGACAGCCAAAGCCACTTCCAATGAAAAAGCCTCCTTTTGAACTGCTGTAATTTACATGCATAATACAACTTAATGTTTAATTCTACTAGGATCATTAGGGATGGTAAATTATTCAGCCAATCTGCCAGAAGTACTTTAAATCACATTAAGTTGATTCAGACAGCAGGAAAAGGACCCCAATTACACACGTTAAAGCCAAGGTGATGCCATCATCACATGCAGTAAATACAGTGGATAGAGTAAACAGACACTCACAGCTAGCCAAAGGTTAGTAACATGAGTGATAAAAAACAATCCTAAATTGGCTTAACTGGTTGAATTGGTTCTATATTTACTTGGGGAACTGTGAGGTGTGCACAGTCTTTCTGCTGTTTGTGACAACCCGTCGTAGCTGTGACAGCCAAGCCCTAATCCAGCTAGAAACCTTTTGAATTTCAGGAGCGGAGTGGGACAGAGAGGCTGAGTGGACTGGTTAGCTCTGCCAACGACATTACGTTTTCAGTTTGATTTGTTGTTTTGGTTGGTTTGTCTGTTTGTCTGCAGGTGTGTGGAAAAACTACTCTCCCGATTTTCATGAAACTTTGTGGAAGGGTGAATCACGGGCCACGGAAGAACCCAGTAGATTTTGGAGGGGATCTAATTAACGGGGCGGATACACGCATTATTTTTCACTTATGGAAATGAGGGTTCTCTGAGTGCCCTTCTAGTTGCTTTGAGAATGTTCAGTGGTTGGAGAGTTTTGAAATAATATTTTAATTGTGTGGGAAAACATCAATGCGCATGCCTAAAAACCTTTTGGCGATGAAAGCAGATGGCACAAATTTGATTCCAAGTGGGGCTGATTGCCTGCTGCCCCCACTGCAATTTGATTGGCTATTAGCCGAGTACTGTTATAGCTATTTGCTCACAGCTGGTAGAAATAACCAGATTTTAACGTGGAGGGGTTTCTCCAGGAAAACATGACAAACTGGTAGCTTGTCAGAGGAGATGCTTTCAGTCTTTGGCAACAACTGAATCAGAATTTATTTTAGAAGTGAATTGATTCAAGCTGCAGATTCTGTTTTCATCATCTTTAGCTTCCACCCACCGTTAGTGGTGCATATCACTGAATGTTAAGCTCAGTGATTGAGGCCAGTCCTCCTGCAGTCCATTGCTCCCTCACTCCTCTGTCGCATTTTTTTTTTAAATATGAGGGATTGTTCTTGCAGAATTGGAGGGTAAAGTTATCCTTTAAAGCTGCAGTGGGTGGAAATGAAGCAGATATGATTAAAAAAAAAATATTTTTACAAAACGGTCACTATATCCTGACAGTAGTGCATGAGACAGGTAATCTGAAAAAAAAAAATCATGTTCCTCTGTGTCCTCCGGTGCTCCTAACGGCATCTGTGAGATTTCACAGACCGGAGGAAAACAACCAATCAGAGCCGAGCTGTTTTAAAAACATCTTGTAGTGTACTATTTAGCTGTAAAGTTTATGACCCGGCGTCCATGTTGAGATCAGTTGAGAAAATACCAAGCACCGCCCACCAGCCGGAGCAAACGTTCTCATTTTACAGTTCAACAGTACACTCCAAGATGTTTCTGAACACATTTGAGGAGAGAAATGGGCATTATATTAAAAGAAAATTGATTAATATTTGATCAGCGCTGCCTCGTTTGACCATTTGATCAGAGTTTGCGAGTGATTGACAGCTGCCTCCGTTGAATGAACAGCCAATAGGAACGCTCTCTCTCTCTCTGAAATGACCTATGATTGGCCAAAGTCTCCCATCATGGACTTGATTTTCTAAAGCCTGAAAACAGAGCCATGAGGAGGAGAGGAAGTCTAGTTATCTCTCAGAACACTTGAATGACAATATGCTGAAAGGTTACCTGCCTACTGCAGCTTTAAGTAGCTACACGTAGTAGTAGAGTAAATTTAAGTCGATACTACCTTTGTCTGAATAAGACCTACACTTTGAATCTGGCCAGACAAACTGGCAAGAAATGAAGAATGCATTCCTCTCTAATCATCTCACTGCTCATTTACCATTCCTGCTTTTTCTCTTGCCAAGATATCATCTAATTACACAGAGACCCATATGATTAACTCCATCACGGCTACTGAATTTGAGAATGTTTTTAATTAAATGTGTTCACATTCTATTACAGAGAGGCTGCTGGAAAACTGGTGGAGAATTTAATGTACACAGGAGATAATACCCGCTCTCTGTCTCAGTCAGAGAATGTTCTCCGTAAGCAATTAACTGATCACATGAGAAATTATTTCTTTGAAAAATCCAATCTGATTTGGCTTGTAAAGTTCAAATTACCATCTTTTTTTACTCCAGATGCTGATTGATTGTACAGTTTCACGTCAACTTGACCTTGGAATGTGTTTGACACTGTGAATAACAGCTTTCTCTACAGTGGTGACTTTGCAAATTGTAGTCAGCACTGTGTATCTCTGAGAGGAGCCTCTCTCTTAGTTCTACTGGGCTCTGAATTTTCTTTTAAGATAATTTTTTGGTCACTTTTTGCCTTAATTTGACAGTGATAGTGGAGAGAGACAGGACATGTGGGGAAAGAGAGTATAGGGGACTGACATGAAGCAGATGGCCTGCACCCATGCGGTCTGCATCCTAACCACTCGGCTTGGGTCGCCCTTACTCAACTCTGACTTAGGGCCCGCGTGTCCATCAACAAAAGCACCCCCTGCTAGCTATTGTAAAGAATGCAAGTTTAAGGCACTTCCACATTGGCTTCACTTCTCACGCTCTGTCCACACAGAGAACGTCAGCAACGCGTGGCAACTGCCTCGCTGAAGTGCGGTGTCTCACGCGTGTGTCGTCCACACTGTCAGCGTTTGTGCTGCTGCTGCCAGCCCTTTCTTTCTACATTGAGTTCATTTAATTTAATTTTAAATGTCATTTATATTTATTTTAGACAGAAACAGGTTAGGAAGTGTGTGCTCATTGTAAATAATAGTAATAATCCACAATTAAAAGCCTGTGCTATATTCGTTCACGGAGAACTGCAAGTCACTGCATTTACTACAACACTGTCCTGCAAATATTTCAGAACAAAAGTAGAAATATTTATTTATTTGTGTAAATAAATGAAGGAAAAGAAAGAAAAAAAAATGCTTAGAGGCTTTTATTTTTAAATTAAAGCAGGAAGTGTTGACTTAACAATAAATCTTTACTTTTTTTCATGCCCGTGACATATTCTACAGATGTCTAAAAATAGGCGAGACCTTGAATCTCTAGAAGCTGTGTGACACGCAGCCGATCCGCTGTGTGGCTGCTCTAACCTGCTCTAAACAACAGTTTCCGCAGCCGCCTGTGTGGACAGGGAATGTCAGACCTGGAGGTAGCCCACTGTGGTGGACACAGGCCCTTACATTATTAGACAATCAGTGGCAGGAGCAGTAGTGTAAGAAGTAGTAGTGGTACAGTAGTAGAAGTGGTAGCCATAGTTATTCCTTCCTTTGTTTGCCTGCTTGTAAGCTGATCTATACCTTTGCTTCAACAATAAACCACTGAAATCATCCTGCTGCCTCAACCTTCTGCATTTCGGTTCTTTCTTACCACATCGTGACACGGTGGTTGCTAAGATATTTCTAAAAGTTAGATTACTTCTTTACTTCTATTTTGTCAAAATAAGATGACTTTTTTTCTCCATCACTACTCCTCTGTAGTACTCTCCTTCTTCTGCCTGCTCACTTCTTTCTTTAAAGCATGATGTACTTTTAACTGATTGCATGGCCTTACTATAATTACTGCTGACTTGCTCCTGCCCCACCAATTGTATTCTTATTATATACCCATCCGTCATATCTTATTTTCCCCTTAGGCCGAGTTCTCAGTTCTCCATCACTCCTTCCACATCTCAGAGGGAGCTGGGTCATTGTAGAGGCTGTACACATGTCGCGTCTAATAACGCGTGGAAGAAGCCAGCTGTGCCGTTTTTGTTCTTTCCAATGTGTTTGGGAGGTTAAGCTCCTGTTACGCCATGCCGTTACTAAGCAACCAAACCGAAACCTACGTGCTGCGATGACATTGATGATGAAGTCGCAGTATTTTAGCAGGAAGCCTCACTGACTAAACTGAACACAGTCAAAACAAATTGGCTCACCTTTCAACCGGATGTTGTGACATCCTCGGAATGAAAGGTAGAAGCCAGTAAAATAGTACGAAGGACAGATCATAAAGCTCTGAGCAGACCTGCAATAAAATGATTAACCGCTCCTTCATGTATTTACCATAGACTGATATTTTATAGAATGACCTGTGGTGACCTCTAAGATAATCACAGCCTCATGAAACTTTACTAGAGACCTAGAGCATTCAGAGGATGGATGGCTTTCCTAGGTAGATTGCCAATAAGGGGTTTCTGAGCAGTTTACACAACAGAAGTGTTCGCCATCCAATCGCAGAAAAATGCAATTCTTGTAGAAAAAAACAAACAAATCACAGCATGGCTCTTTCTACGGTGTTCCTCTAGTCTCGGTGTCTTAATGTGGTATTTTTGAGGAATTACTGATAATTTTTATCAATTACTGAGTGGTTAAAAAATGGACAAATTTAGCACTAAATCTGTGCAACAAATGGAATCAACCCAACAATTAATGCAACATTTATTGAGACATATTGGAGCACGGGAATGGCCATCATATACTTCTATCATAATGTTCTAAACCTTTTACTTACAAAATTAATTTGAATTCATTATTACTTTTTAATTTCTAAATTGTAATTTCTGTATTTATACCAAACCACCACGGTCCGGTGCACACAGCTCCACACAGAATAAATGGTATGTAAATTGATGCACGTAATGTGGAACCAAAGTTCACAAACGCGAGTACCACCCGCACACTTTTAGCCGTACACTGTTAGCAACCATATGCTGAGGTCAAGGCTCATTGAAAGAGGCTGGGACACGGTCTTGAGCAATGAGGCATGACATGCAGTGTAACTGGAGCTGCGGTCATGCATTGCTATCTTTGGCTTAATTTTGGCGAGTGCACACCAGATTTTACTGCACATGTTTCTTACCCCAGTGATATGACGCAAGGATGACATCTCTTTTCACCCTCCTTGGCTGAGGTTAGCACGACAAGTGGATTCCTGTAGGAGTCAGCGAGTCACACTATGGCGAGCGCCAATGAAACGCTGGAGCTGGAAGACACATCTAGTATCATCACCCACATCTGCCAATCACTGGGATGATATATGTATGGGTGGCTTGAATGTTTAAATATAGTCAAGGTAGAACTAATTGAAACACTCCTAATAATACACAAGTTTTATGGTATTATTCTATGTATTTTGTGTTTTCAGTTTCATAGCATAACAGATGCTTGCAGTTGTATAGCCTGTTGCCTTTTGGGAGAGAGTTTGTTCAGTGTTCATAAACAAGTGTTTGAAATGTTCTGTATTTTTCTATTGAAAATAGTTTACCAAAGTTGCCACTGGGCAAAATGTTACCTCAGTCAAGAGGATTTTGACACTTGCACAATTATCTGTTCAAAATGAATGAAAAGAAACGTATCCTTAGGCATTTGTTTGTTTGTTTTTTCCGCTGTACCAAACTCCTAAACCAGAGTATGAACCGAATCAAGACTTTTTGTGTACCCTTACACCCCTATGTGACAGTGTAGACTCTCTGGATTGTAATTTACAGCTTTGACCCCTGCCATATGCCAACAGGATGTGTTTTTCAAGCTCTTCCTGTCCTCTTGTCATGTCTGTGTTGTCTGCCGGGAGTGAAATAGATGTAAACAGGAGCCGACTTGATCACTCCGTCTGCTCTGCAGTTTTCGCAGGTCCGCCGCGTCACAAATATCAACAGACATTTATAAAACATGTGCAGGGCTCATGCTGGTTGTTTCCTGTGTGCCATTTAGCAGAGCCGTGGTTTGCAGCTTTGTGCATGAAGGAGACATAAGGACGCCGTGTGTCAGCTTTCTGTGGATACAGCACACAGCTACAGGTTTAAACCCCTTAGAGTAAAGATTTGCCCATCTTCACTTCATAGAGGTCTAGTTTAGGTTTAGTGTATAGTAGTTTATGTTTTGTGGTTAGAATTCTGTACACCAATTTAAATTGAAATGCTCGCATAAATGAGTCTATAGTCTTTATATCAGTTTATATATCATGGTCCATGGGTGAGGTACATCGATACTTTGTCTCATTTATCTTTAATTTAAAAATATATATATTTCTGAAATCGGGCTGCACGGCGACCCCGAATAGGATAAGCGGTTACAGATTATGGATGGATGGATTTCTGAAATCCAAGAGGGATACCCAGCCTCTCTGCCAAACATCAAGTACAACAGCCAAGTCACCTGGAAAAAAACATTGGCATTGTACGTTTCTGCAAACCACAGATATATTAAATGTTGACGTTTTTATTTAAAATTGAATTTTAATTAAATTTACGTGGTGTGAAAGTTGTATGGAATAATAACGAGAATAACAAGCATGAAAGTCCACAAAGCCTGGGCGGCAGGGGTGGCAGATGGGTCAAACAAACACAAGTCGACATTGACTTAACGCTAACGTAACGTTAATGCTTGTTACGAAATGTTAATGCTTGTTACGTAATGTTAACGCCTGTTATGTAACGTTAACGCTTGTTACAAAACGTTAACGCCTGTTACGTAACGTTAACGCTTGTTACGAAACGTTAAGGCTTGTTACGAAATGTTAAGGCTTGTTACAAAACGTTAAGGCTTGTTACGAAACGTTAAAGCTTGTTATGTAACGTTAACGCTTGTTACATAACGTTAACGCTTGTTACGTAACGTTAACACTTGTTACGAAATGTTAACGCTTGTTACGAAATGTTAAGGCTTGTTACGTAACGTTAATGCTTGTCACGTAACGTCATAAGAAAGTCTGCAAAGGGTGGTTGTTATTTATTTACGGTAGTTACGTTGTTACATTATTAACTCAAACCATGATCTTTTTTTCTAAACCTAACCAAGTAGTTTTATTGCCTAAACCTAACCAGCCATCTCACAATGTCAACCACGGGGCATTGTGCGTTTCTTCAAGCGTGATATAAGGCTGATACGAAACGTATTTATGAAACATATTTTTTGGTTCAGAAACGTCGACATTCAACGTGTCGATATGACATAGGCAACATGTTAGCAGTGCAGTTTGACCCAGTTATCTAAATCACAAAATGCAGTTGAACACACCAGAAATGTTCAAATCATTCATAGCTTAGTAACATTGCATGTGCACTCAATGTGTGGCATGTGTGGTTGACCCACCAACTTGTATAGTTTTGTCTGGAGTCACTGCATACGCAGATGTCAACAGTAAAGAATTGTCTGTAAACTGTAATCATGACTGATGGGAATGATGGGCAAAACTAGAAAAATGTCTAAATTGTGACACATGAGTGTCACTAACAGGAGGGGGAGGGGGGCATTCAGAAAGTCCCCCTAATTGGAGAATGTTAATTTCCAAGTTAGGACTGTCATTCTGTGCATCATTAAAGGGTGACATGAAGTTAAAAGTAAAAAATGAGTTAATTGCAAGAAAAATGTGGAAGAAATGTGATGGGGGTGTTAATTACTACAGCTAGATTTGAATCAGCAAGTGCTGCCTCAGGAGACCAGAGTCAAGGTCACCACTCATCCTTTAATCAACAACATGGAGATCAGCCTGCTACTGCCACACCCGCTCAGAATACACTCACTGAGAGAGAGAGAGAGAGAGAGAGAGAGAGAGAAATGGTATTAATGATGTACTCATGCACGCACACACACACCTGCTAGCTCTTCATATCGTACAGAATAATCAATGAGGACGCAGGTTTGATCCCAGACTCTAATTATCCTTCTTGTTGCGATCTTTCTCAGCCCAGTAGATACAAGTACATGCCCTAGTACGTCTCTGTGTGTGTGTGTGTGTGTGTGTGTGTGTGTGTGTGTGTGTTCATATGGATATGTAGCATGTGTGTATATGTGCTTGTCATCCATAAAGATCTTTAATTGGACCCCAATTTCCATTTCTATTTGCATAGAAATTAAGTAAATTATGCAGTGGCTGCCTCTCTCCATCAGATGATAAAGTGCAGTTAATTAGGGCTAAATACATGAATAAGTAAACTAACAATGTAAATATACGGCAGGACGCAGGTCCCTGCTGTACAACTCATATGAAATGAAAACAGTCTCTGAGATCACCAGTTTGTTATATGGTAGATTACCTTCACTAACGGACCAACTGGGAAATGTAGTCCTTTCTGGCTCGGAACACTTTCGAAGGGGAGGCAGCACGAGCTGAACTTGTTTTGAGTGGGCTCAGTTTCACAGCTCGTCATGTCACATTGACACGAGTGATTTCAGCTTATCTTAATTTAACCGCAGCCTCATTACAGACGGTTAGACTCGACTAGAGTGATTGACAGAATTATCAATTAATTTGAGACGGAACATCTAAGCAAAGAGTGGAAAGAGTTGTTTCGGGTGTCCAGGATTCCCCAAAGTCAAAGTTGGGTTCATTTTTCTTGTAGATGGTGTTATATGCAGTGTTGTGAAAGTTCACACTTCACAAGAGGTCACACAGATGAAAATGAACTAGTTCACATTCATAGCACAATTTAGAGTTTTGAACCAGTTCCAAAAAAATAACAACTTTTTTTAAAGGAGCTGCTCCAAGCTAATCTTTTTCAGTAGAACCTCCTCCTACCCATCCATCCCCAGGCCCCAATCTGTCTACCAGGGCGATGCTTTACAAAATGCTGTGAGTTTGACTTGGTTGTAGGAACTCTGTTCTTACCCTTTGTTAATGATTTCTTGTGATCATCATTCACTCGTAGATATTTCAGAAGACTGGGCGGATGCTTCAACTCCATGTGTTGTCAGCCATGACAAGTCAGCCAGCCATGTGCCTTCCAGTTCAAGTTCAAGTTCAAGACCTTTATTTGTCCCCGAGGGGCAATTGGTTTTGCCGCAGTAGCAACGACAACAACAACAATATCTCATCACAATAAGACAATATACACATACATCCCCACATACTAAAACACTAAAAAAAGGTGAAACCTTGAAGTACAAAGATGTTAAAAGAGTTACAATATTACCATATACACTCACCGGCCACTTTATTAGGCACACCTGTTCAATTGCTTGTTAACACAAATAGCTAATCAGCCAATCACATGGCAGTAACTCAATGCATTTAGGCATCTAGAGGTGGTGAAGACGACTTGCTGAAGTTCAAACCGAGCATCAGAATGGGGAAGAAAGGGGATTTAAGTGACTTTGAACGTGGCATGGTTGTTGGTGCCAGACGGGCTGGTCTGAGTATTTCAAAAACTGCTGATCTACTGGGATTTTAACGCACAACCATCTCTAGGGTTTACAGAGAATGGTCCGAAAAAGAGAAAATATCCAGTGAGCGGCAGTTGTGTGGACGGAAATGCCTTGTTGATGTCAGAGGTCAGAGGAGAATGGGCAGAGTGGTTGGAGATGATAGAAAGGCAACAGTAACTCAAATAACCACTCGTTACAACCAAGGTTTGCAGAATACCATCTCTGAACGCACAACACGTCCAACCTTGAAGCAGATGGGCTACAGCAGCAGAAGACCACCCGGTACTAGCAAGGTGTACCTGATAAAGTGGCCGGTGAGGGTAAGTTAGCAAAAAGAAGAAAGAACAAGCATGGGTGGAAGTGCTGATACTACCTATACTTAACAGAGTTGAGCAGTGAAATGGAAGATAATTTCTATCGGTTAGTTTTGACTGATGGTTGTCTGAGGCGGGAACCAGAGGGCAAAACTTAAATTCTGAATGCAGGGGGTGGTTGGGTACGGTCCGAAATTATGGATTCTGCTTTCTTTATCAGCTGTTTGTTGTACAGTTCAGACAGACATTTCTGCTGAGTGCCGATGATATGCTGCTGATTTTCATCACCCTTGTTAATGAGTTTTTCTGTTTGAGGTTGAGGGATGCATACCAGCCAATAAAAGCAAAAGTGTAAACTGACTCAATAAAAGATTTATAAATCTATGCAAGCTATGGCGTGTTCACCAGGTTTTCACTCGGTCACGGTCACCGACGGACAACAACGTTAGTCGCGTTATTCGAGCATTGTGCCATACGTTGGCAACTAAAAAGGAGAAGGGGCTTCAAACTAAGCGTTTCAAGCTACATCCGTAATTATGAAAGTAAGATCCGGACATGTGATGTTAGCCCTTAACATGTTTGTGTAATCTAGTCATGCAATCTCCTTTATAAAAAAAAAAAGTTCACAAATGTATTTAAACAATAACGTTTTAATGTTTAACTGCACTTGCAGCAAGTACAGCATGTATTGATACAGATTTGTGTATTTTCACAGATTGTGCTTATAGGGATTCAATCCTGTGCAGCTACAAAGCTGCCAGTGTACCTGTGTGGCAGCTACAGTAGTTTTGTGCAACCATGTGGCAGCACTTTTGTACCAGACTGCACATTATTCAACATGTTGCTGGATTTGCTACAGCTTTGACTTCAGCATCTGGCTGGCTTTTTCTCCATAGCAACGGCAGATGAGGCTCATGGATATTGTAATATTTAGAAGAAGAAAAAAAATACATGATTACTCAGAAACTACGTTAAAGGCTCGGTTCACTTTCTTTCAAATCTGCCGTAATCCAATACTCTCATGCCTGTGTGCACATCGAAAGTGATACTTGTTGCTGTAATTGTTCCTCTTGTCCTTCCTGGCTACTCTGACTACTTCAGCCTCATCTTAACTTCAGCTGAACTTTGTCAAAAGGGACATATCATGAAAATAAGTATCTGGAGTGCTTACCATCCCATAAACTGTGAAATAAGACAACCCAGTCAGTTTTTTTGTGGACTGTCTAGCTCAGAAAACAAGTGATTCAACAAGCCATTTATATGTGGCTCCCCTTCCTATGTCACATTCAGGCTCATTAGAATATACCGCCCACAGCTTGAGAAATACCTTTGCTCCATATGTTTCTCGCAAGCCAATCAGAGCAGGCTGGGCTTTTTCAGGACGGTGTGGGTGGGTGGGTCTTAAAGAGAAAAACAGAGCGTTTCAGACAGTGAATACAGGTGTTTCAGACAGAGTATGAGAAAATGAAATTTTAAACATTAAAACATGTAAACATTTTCTAGAAGAAACACAAAATACAAGCATGAACCTGGAAGTGAGCATGATATGTCCCCTTTAAATTATCCGGGAGACTCTTTGTGTTTTTTGGTTTATGAGTACCCTATTGAGATCATGAAACAGCAATTTTTGGAAAACAACTTTTAACATGGCTGCAAGCTAGGTCTGATTCTGCTGGTTTTGATTTTGACTTCCTTCTCTCTTCCAAACAAAGTCTACTAACAGAAGACTGATGAGCCAGCCAAAATTAACTCAAAGATGGGAAAATACCCCGACCAACTCATAAAGGGTCATATAGGATCTGGGCTCTCCCCTCTAACCTAACATCAGAACTAAAGCCGCAAAAAACCCTCCAGATGTTTCCAGGAGACTCCCGTTTTTCATTGCCTCCTCCCGGGGTCACACTTCTCCCATTTTCTCCCAATTTCCACACCTTTTTTCCCCCTTTCTTTATCTCAACCTGTATCTGGCACTGTACAGCGTGTATGAGCCTTACTGTTTCTACTCGGACGACAATACAGCTACACCAGATGTTGTTTCCAGTGCGTTTTGAGCTGCGCTTGCCGCACATCACATCGTTCAGCACCCAAAAGTTGGGCTTTGTCGGACGCAGCGGAAAGACGTCGTGGCGCGGCACAATCCAGTGGAAATAACAGGTCTCAGAGCGCAGTGGTGCTGTCGTCGCGTTGTGTCTGAAAGGACCTTCAGAGAGTGAGAGAAGGAGAGAGAAATGGAGAGTACTGAGAGAAAGAAACACTCAAGCAGGAGCAACAAATGAATGCATGAATAAAAAATGACGAATATTATTTTTATGCCAGAGATTCACACAAGTTCAAGCCAAGTGGGCGAATTATACAGTTTTCTTTCCTGAGAATTAAAAGTAAAATGAAAGTAGGCCTATTTTACATAAAAATGCTGTTCCAGTGCACTTATTATTTTGTTATTTTCATTCTTTAGAAGTCACCAGAAGGAAAACAAAGTCTCTGAAACTCAAATTTTTCTGGGGGATGACACCCCTACACAAACCCCTTGACAAAGAAATAACACAGGTAAAAAGATCTAAATCATATCAGCCACAATACAAACACAAACTGCTGCTGGCAGGTGGAAAAAAAGAGTGAGCCAAGGTAACTGCCTCTCTTTATTGGTATGCCCTCAATCAGGCCGGATCAGATACACCTGAGAGAGAACACAAGACATCATGAAAAAAACATGTGCACATGATAGCCAGTGAAGAGAATCAATGGTTTTCCTACACTAGGGACAATTGACATTGTGAGAATGGGGTTATCCCCACATAGCGGCCTCTTATAACACCATTTTAAAACAATACTAACCACAGTAAATGATCATATTTGGGAAAAAAAAGTATTAATATGAAATATATTCAGGTATATCCCTTGGAACTACATGAAGAGAAAATGTTCCACATAATATACTCTGTTACAGAAAAGGTTGTCTATTACTACATTAACTTAAGAGGCACATAATAACATTACCTCTAACCTTCTCCTCACAGGTCTTCTCCTCCTTTACCACTTGCAGCAGAATTATCAGAGAAACTGGCTGTGCATTGAAAGCTCCTTCAGGGAACAGGTGCTGAGTGGTTTTGATCAGCTTTATGACACCTGAGGTCCCGCGGCTCTTTGATGATGTTGAGGATGCCGGCTGATGTAGCCGTGTGAAGAGCACCGCGGGAGTGTCAGCAGAGCGCCATCACGGCTGACCTGAGCACTACAAAGACTTAATCACTCAGACGCACACAGGCGGAGGAGAACTGGTGGGAGAGACGGGGACATAGAGAAGACACAAATGCTTCCAGTCCGTCAGCCCCAGTTTTAAAGGATAGCCTTTCTACAACTTTGGTCTTATTCATCAAATATGCAGCAAACATCAATAACACTGTCAGATTAACTACAGTAGATTGGAGTAAATACTTTAAACAAATTGAAGTATCAGCACTTAATACATTATAGCCAGTGGAACTGACATGTTGAGGACATTACACTCGTAAGGTTTCTATCACATAACTACGACAAAAATTAAACGTGAGCAATTTTTTTCTAATCGGGAGTGAGAGGGAGACGCACTAGCAGTACTTTTTCCAAACTTGGGACACTTAAAGGGGACATATCCTGCTCATTTCCAGGTTCATACTTGTATTTTGGGTTGTTACAAGAACATGTTTATATGATTTCATGTTCAAATAATACATTATTTTTCTCATGCTGTCTGTCTGAATATACCTGTATTCACCATCTCTTTAAGTTCCCCTCCCGAAAAAGCCCAGTCTGCTCTGATTGGCTTGAAAGAAAAAACATGGTGCACCTTTTGTAAATGTAGTTCTCAAGCAGTGGGCGGTATATTCTAATGAGCCTGCATGTGACATAGGAAGGGGAGCCAGATCTGAATGTCTTGTTGAATCACATCTGATCTAGACAGCCCACACAAAAACTGACTGGGTTGTCTTATTTCACAGTTTGTGGGTTGGTAGACACTCCAGATACCTTAGATGTATGTGCACAAGCATACACAGTTTTAAATGGATGGCCACCCCAAAATTTCTGCCTCATCATTGGCTCTCACCTCGCTATGGGGTGGGTGTTTAGCCAGCATGTTTGATTGTGCCTGTATGTTTGATGCCGTGTCGCTTTGCCTTTAAGGGAGTGCAACTCTTCTCTCTGAAACAACACAGACACGTTGCATGCACCAGAGCAGGACACAACTTTTCAGTGGAACACAGCCTGGTCTCATCGCCAGGTCATCATACCGACGTTTTGTTATGGCCCGACGCACAAGGCACCCTTTATAGCGCCTGTGAGACGCACCCAGCTTTCAAAGTAACTCCAATATAAACTCATCCGCGGCAATATAGATGCTCTCAGAGCAACTGCTCCGGCCGTCCAGTCACTCCGTCCGCGCAGGGAGGAGCCGAGGTCAAGGTGGATGGATCGGTTAAACAAACACCAGACTGATCACATGAGAATATGATTAAAGTGATTTATTGCTCAGTCTCACATCGAAATGTGTTATAGCAAAAATCTGTTAATCCACAGTGTAAGACTGGGTTGGATAGAACCCAGGGTTTACTGTACATAATGCTTGTTGTTTGGTGTTTTTCTGAGAGCATTTCACTACTTAATAGTCTCAACTTTTGGAAATGAGCTCAGAAATAGGTCATATTTAGACTGAAAATCATCAGTTATATGTATGCATGTAGCCTACTAATTTATATTTTAGCCTATTATTAGTAGAATATTAATGTATAAAAAAATGTCAGTGTGCTATGAGCACACATTGACATCCCTAGTGGCCACCTCTGAACATCCCTTTGTCACCCCTGGGTCACCCCAGTTAAAACATTCCTAGAATCGCCACCGTGCACAAGCACTGAAAAAGTCAGCTTTTCATGATATGTCCCTTTTAAAGTATTTGGTTAAAGCTGCATTAATAATTATTTTTGAGCATCTGAACAAGCTGTAGATAGAATATTGACATATTACATTGTAAAGTTCATACAGCTTAACATGTTAGCAAACAGTTAATTTCATCACGTGGGCACAACGACAGCTCCAAATGAATGTTATGTAGCTCTGTGTCTGCTGGATGTATAAGTGCAATACTCACTCTTCAGTTTTGGTTTGGTCTCACCCAACTTCTGAGGAAAATATGTGTCTCTTTAGCTGCAAAATACTCCACTACACTAGTTGCTAACTTTTGTCTGTTAAGTAGGTAGTAATTGTATGTGGGTTTATAGTAATTTGATCCATTGTTAATATAGAAAATAACATGTGCAGCTTTAGTACTTTTAAGTTCAGTTCAACTCAGTTTGTAATACCCACAGGCAGGATTTTACAACTCTGGAAGGTTATCACGGTGGCAACTATTTTATCTTTCCTCATGATGACCGTGAGGTAAACAGTAGAAATACTTTATTCACATTATAATGTAATCAGCCAGGAAAGTGTGCTTGCATGCACATGATTGGCTAACGCAGCACCTTGCTGGATGATGCAGCATCGCAGCAAAAGTTGTGCCTCCTTCAACTTTTTTTTCAGCAGTCGGTGCATACAAGAAGGTACATTAAGTTTGCTTTGTTCAGAGGATGTATGGCAGAATATTCTCTTCTAATATCGGAAATTGAATTGATGATTCTTTGGCTTGTGACGAGCTAAATGCTGTTTGATGCCTCTCCAGGGTTTCAACTATCTCCATGACAGCAACTCAGCGGGTAAATCACACAAAGATTTACCTTCATTTCTCAGTCTCAAGAGAGATTTGGCAGTCGCTGGCTTGGTGTTTTTTAGCCTGATAGAAAATTCTCTTCTTCCTCCACTCTCTCTCTCTCGCTCTCTTTCTAATGGAATATGCACTTAGCGTTGTCTGTGCGTGTATATCAAGCTGTAATGAATGGACCTGAAGCCGCATTGAGTGAAAGTGTATTCCAATGATTGAGTGTCTAGCCTGTAACAATAGGTTGCAGAGTTGTGTGGGGGCTTTAAGTTATGAGGCCTCTGATGGTGATTTGATGCCAGCAAGCAATTTGTCAGACAACAAGAAAGGTTTCTGTGAGCCATTAAAGGAATACGAGTAGGAAACCATAGAGGTGAACGGGAAAGGATGGACTACTGTTTGTTAAACTTGTCACAGTAAATGTAGGAGCAGCTTCTAATTGGGCCACAGAGCACAAGGTGGAGGAAGGTGCATAGTAGGTTTCATAACCAACGTGCGCCATCTACATTTACCACTATTCTTATCGATACTACTTATTGGTACGGATAGTTTTCTTTTTGATGCCTGTGTGAGAAAAAGTTAAAAAAGAACAGAATTAAAGCGTAAAGAGATTCAATCACAGTTTGCGTTGGTTCACTGAACCCTCTAGAAATGCATCTTATATTTTTTATAATAACGCAGAACCAATAATTTATTGTAATGATGAATAATGTTGTAACAACCTTGTTGTGTCTTCTTATTGACAGAATAAGAAACCAACAAGACAAGATAGAATTGTGGTCTTCTTATCTACTTATAACATCGGACGCTTCTGTCCACACTGGATCTGTTAAATATGCACTTTCTAAACCAACCACGTAGCTATCAGCTGTGCGGTCCGGATCAGACAAGAGACGTAGCCACTTTAGTGATGGATGAGTAGTACTTGCTATCTTCTGACGTTTGTGTTTCTTAAACAGAAAACACAGGTTTTATTCTGCGATATGTACTGAAAATGACAAACAACACAGCCAACAGTAGCCTCAATAAACTTTTAAGGCGATCTCTTGGTGATCTCCATCCAGCCTGCTGTCAACTCATTTAGGTGTTTGTAGTGAAATGAGGAGGTGTCGTACTCCTCATTTCATCTAAACTAATCAACCATTCCTCGTCCATTGCGGCGCTTTCACCGCAAGCGACAGGAATAAATAGAAACAAGGTGTCTGACAAAAGTTCAGCTCCAAACGACACGCTGCACAGCCCTTCATCGCTCGCGGCCAGTTAGTTCATTCCAATAGAAAACAATACAATCAAACTGATTTTGTCACTAACGCTTGCTTGCATTGCATCCTGTTGGAGGGTGCAATATATAGGCTACACACATCCCAATATATTCGACCTCACTGCGTTGTACACATTACATTCCCTCTAGATTTTTTTTTGTGAACCCACAACCTTAAAGGGACCGTTTGTAACTTCTTACATGTATAAATCACCCAGCAAAAGACCACTTGTTTGATGTCCACTTAGGTCTGCGACTTCAATACAATTTCCATTATTGGGCATGTGTCTTTAATAGACATGGCTTGGCAAAAAGTGCAAAATCATCCTGAATCAAAGAGGAATTGACTACATTTTTGGTAGAATGCACACGCTGGTAACGGCAAGGCACTGCATTGTCCAAATTGCAAGACGCACATTTCTTTTCAGTAACTAAAGCAAGCTGTTTCTACCACCGAACTGAAGCTTTGGGGCTCGTCCGGGATTTGAACCCGGGACCTCTCGCACCCAAAGCGAGAATCATACCCCTAGACCAACGAGCCACGGAAAAGACCACTTTTTGATGTCCGCCCGACCAAATCCTGCTTAGGTCTGCGACTTCAAGACAATTTCCATTATTGGACGTATGTCTTTAATAGACATGGCTTGGCAAAAAGTGCAAGATCGTCCTAAACGTAAGACTAACATGACTGAATTTTTGCTAGAACTCGCACGCTGGTAACGACAAGGCACTGCATTGTCCAAATTGCAAGACACACATTTGTTTTTTAGTCACTAAAGCAATCTGTTTCTACCACCAAACTAAAGCTGTTGGGCTCGTCCGGGATTTGAACCCGGGACCTCTCGCACCCTAAGCGAGAATCATACCCCTAGACCAACGAGCCAAGTTGCCATCATTCAGCTCACTCCCGGTGGGTCTACAGACAGGGCGTTACCTGACGGAACCGACATGTTTCTTCTATTCATAGTTGCCAGAGAAATGGAGCAAGTGGAGAAAATGCATCCCCATTATTCAATTAGGTGGAACAAAGTTATAGTTTTGCTACCAAACTTTTTGTATTTTTTAATATAAACTCATCCTCATACAGTCCCTGCAATCAGGTGATTATTTAAGCAGCCAATATCAATGATCGTTTTTCAGCAACTGACAAAAACAAGTAGCCTAATAAAAAAAGAAATTGTTATGAATCGAAATATCATTCAACCAATACCCGGTTAAACAGAATCTCAT
>CAKAOI010048309.1:0-25306 GCA_916701655.1 Sebastiscus albofasciatus
CTCCGACCGGGTGCCGGAGGGAGACACCGGCACCCGGTCGGAGACGATAACGTTTCTTTTCCTGCTTCAGCCCTGACGCTGACTTCCGTTGACTTAACGGCCACAGGTGTCGTTGTTAACAAGCATTTCTGAAAGTTACAAATAGTCCCTTTAATGTTTAGGCAACAAAACCACTTATTTAGGTTTAGGAAAAAAATACGTGATTGGACTTAAACTACGTTTGTAAAGTGAAAATGAAACTGAACGTTGTGAACACCGGACATGAACAGCGGTCTCCTGGATGAACGCCTTGGCTTCATCCGCACACTATGCACTACATATTCAATATCTGTACTATCGTTCAACATAGTTTTGTGTGAATAAACAATAGTATGTATCTTTTTGGACGTACTGAACTGTAATTTACGTCGTCACTTCTTGAGAGCCTCCTTGCCGGTTGGAGACGTGTAGCCATGGTTACCTGTGTCAACCTCATGTGACCAAAACGAGGGTTTGTGAGAATCAAAGTCTGAATTCATTTAAAATATATAATGCAAGCAAAGTGAAATCTTATACTTATGCTTTAAATTGAAGTGTTATTGACGTCACAGAGCTGTCCGTCAACGTCTGTAATGAACGTTGTCATCATACCACATTGCATTGTGGGATATTTATGCCACCGTGGTGTGCAGTGTTGCATACTGTAATATTTCACTGGAAATTGTATGCAAATTGCAAACTATTGGTTTCATATTAAGGTTTTGGACATACTAAAAAATCTCACATACTGTTTTAGCATACTAAATAGTCAACATGTTTGTTGGACCCATCTGCCCGCCGTTAGTGTCTTTTCACTCTTTAAACTACCTCACCACAGTCACTCCCAGTTGCATTTTCCATGAGCATTTACTGTAACCGCAAATGAGTTTTTCATTGTAGTTAATGAAACGCCCAGTGCGTCTCATACTGGTGCTTAAGGGTGCCTTAAGCGTCGGTATAAAACACAAAGCCTTGGCATTTGACGCTCTGGGAATGACATATCATATCCCTTCTTAAATCTCAGTTTTATGTCCCTTAATGGCCACCATCCATTAGTCAACACTTAAAAACTACTCCACTTTTTTATTCACTTTATACACTTTCAAACTCTCGCACTGACCTTATCAGGCTCTTTTGTATTGACTGTAACCAGTGGCTGTTTGTTTTAGTTGAGTGTTCAATATGTACATAATTACCAGGACATCACTCCCGGGGACCATTTAGTCTTCAGCAGCACTCCCAGTTGCCCCAACATAGACGGGAGAAAAACCATTTGCGGCTGTCCAAATTGCACCATCCTCTGGATCAGAGGATTTGAAAAGATTATGCATTACCCGAGGGATCCCACTGGAGCCCTGACAGTCACAGTGGGGTTTAAGTGTAGCTGAGATACTCATCTGAGACAAGAGAGCGGCGGCAGCAGCAATCCTCCACCTATGGAGACATAGTGGGAGGCCTTTTTACAGACGGTGTCTCAGGTCAAAGGTGATTTTACAAATGCACATAGGTCAAAATGTGTCTGACATTGAGTTTTAACTTTAGTTTAAGTCAGTGTTTTATAAGGTTTTCAGGTATGGGCCCTTTAACTCTGTCTATGCTGCTTACTTTTGGGTATAGAGTTCGACAGACAGTGAGAGAGAACTATTTCAGAGCTCTTTGTTGAGCATGCGTGGGTGCCTTTAGTGGTAAAAACAGGTTAATAATTCACATTCTGCAGCAAGAAGTTTTTCTTAACTTTCTAGGTCTTTTTTCAGGAATAATATTTGTAGCCACTGTGTCTTATTATGCACATTAGGCAGTGGTGAGATCACTATCTGATTGCTTAAAAATCACCTTTCTACCATATCCTACCAACTCAAACTGTATTTTTCAATGATGTTATTGCCGTTTCAGTATTCTAATGTCACATTTTAAAGAGGTAATTTTGGCTATTTGCAATTAGTGATAAAAAGGGGCAAAAAAAAAAAAAAGCCTAAATGTCAGCAGCGACTACACACAGCCTGGAGCGCTTTTATGTCGGGCGCTGATGGCTTCACACCAGGAAAGTATATTGGAAAAATTAATTAAATGTTTTGTATTACGCAAATATTATAATTTCGTTTTCAAGTAGAACAAGAATATGTAAATGTCCTTTATGATGTCCCACAAATAAATGCAATTTAGTTAAAAGGGCTTTAATTGAATATATTTCGATTGTCAGAACAGTCACAGTAGAGAGTTGGCTGTGATCGGCCAACTGCAGCAGAAGTTCCTCTGGTTCAGATGAGGTAAACCAGCTGAGTAGAGGCTTTCCAGCTTTACCGCCAACTAAATTCTCTGGTGGCAATCAGGGCCAATGCTAAACCGTAATGCTGCTGACCGGAGCGAAAATGCCTTGGAAAGGCCGGATTTTTGATACAAAACAATGTCTCTCTCCAACATAGGAGGATTTGAACTCCTCTGACACCTCTTTCACACCAATGACCCGGGTTGGACCAGGGTTATCGGACCAATGTTCAACCCTCCTTTTGTCAATTCAAACCAAGCCAGTCAACCCAGGTTAATCCCTGGTCAGGACAATTCAGATACGACCTGAGTCATGACAAGGGAGCGATGCATGCCAATGACCTCAGGTTTTAGAAATGGGCGGGTTACAGAGGAGGAACACAGAAAGAGGGGATGATAGTGAGATCATCAATGTGTGCAGAAATGTAAAATGTCCCAGAATGATGCATGTTTTTGGAATACAATAAAGTACATACAGAATTTTTACCTTTTTAAAATGTTAAATTCTGTCATATTGTGTTTCATTGAGCTGTGATGTAGCCTGTGCAAAAACATACAGACAACATACAGATTTACAGTATCGATTTTTCAACACTCATCAACTGTTTTTCCTCTGTCTATCTACAGTACCCATTTATCATATTAGACTACAATATGATAATATACATTTACAAAAGAATTACAGAAATTTCTGAAGACTGAAATGTATATTTCACTCGCTCTATCATCCCAGCAGAGATTTGCTTCATATATTAGACCTACTAAAGTTTTTCAGCTGGGCGTGTGGCAGCTGTTGGATAATGTAAGAGTTCGTCCGCATGTAATAAAATGAATTGCTGGATAATGTAATGAACTATGACTGGGTTTGTTACTTATAATTACGATGCACCGATACTGATACTGGATCGGATATATTGGGCCGATACTGACTCAAATAGCTGAATCGGATATCGGTGACAATGGGGCCTTTATTCAATTCAATTCTATGTTTATATACTATATATACATGATATACTGGAGTTTTAATTGCTGTTTAAGTTTGAACTAATTTGTTGCTGTTTTAAAAAGGTTTACACCTGAATTGTAATTCCTGTTCATTTTGAAAACATTTTTGGTGTGCGATTTATTATTTTAATAATAAATAACAATTCAGTAAATGTATATCTGTGTATTTATTCGTTTCATTTTGTTTTACAAAGTTAGGAAAGCAATGTTAATGTCAAGCCTGATGTTAGCTTACACATAAAAGAATGATCCCAGTCACTTCCACACAGCGAAGCATACAGCTGATTAATTAAACACTGGTATCAGATCGGTACTCGGTATCGGCCGATACCCAGAGCCCAGGTATTGCTATCGGTATGGGGACTGAAAAAGTCGTATGGGTGCATCCCTACTTTATAACACATGGAACAGGCCACAAATGTATTTTTTGCAGGTTTATTTGGAAAATTAAAAAAGTTTAAAAAGGTATAACGTTACAAATGGAACATACAAACATTTTTTTAAAACCAGATGTGCTCGCAGCTGGCTGTACCTTGAGGTGTTCGACTTGCACAATGTGTTTGTGTTTCTGTGTGCGGCGGATGCCCCTCTCATTCAGCAGCCTTGTTATGTTCGTATACACACGTTGCCCCTCACCATCCCACTCAATAATAATAATAGACCCCTAAATGTTGCCTAAAACACCCCCAACCCATTTTCCCCATCCTCAAAATACAAAAATAATACAATCCCTGATGTACAGTAAGCCTCTCCCTGTACCAAATTTAAATTCATCCATTTATATTTGATCCCTCTTCACATTTGCTGCATCTCTACATGACAGATGGGTTATCGCCACCGCATGTACACTTCATTTTTACTATTCCTATAAGACCCAGCAACCCAGAGCAGTGCATTAAACATGCAGGCAGAGTGCTCGGTCAGCACAGATATAGGGATTGAGTGGCAATCATTTTAAAGCACGATGCTGGCTCTCAGCTCCACGCAGCCCTTAGACAGGAACCTGGGAAATGTGCTCAACACACTGACTGCTGGGAAACACCAGGGAATAATCTTACAGTTTGACTCCAACCACTCTGTTACCATCACATCAGTTCTTAGCTAACTGTGTGTATGCATGTAACACGCTCCAAGCTATTTTTGTGATTCGGTTAATTAGCATCCCCAGCGGGCTGACACTACTGTATTCTCTACAGATGAGATGAAGGGGCCCATCAACTACTGTAGGGAACCACAGAGCTGAGATTACTTTCATAACAATTGACAATTACATCTGTATATGTCAGAGCCACATATCTGCTCTGGGGCTGGACAGGATGTCTGCTGTCAGGCTCTGTTAAGGCTCAGTCATGTAGGAGCGTCGGGCAACTGAAAAACAAGTTATTCATACACCTTTCTCTCAAAAACATCCTTTAAAATGATTCCAAACAAGTTCTGAACTCCTGCCAAGAGGAAACAGAAATGTGAGGTAGCATTGTTGTCACCTTAACATTCTCATCGCATTCTCATCAGCAAAACGGCGGATAAAAGCCTGTCAAACACAAAGGTATTTCAGATTTTCTAGGATTTAAGTGGATACGCAATTTTGCAAAAACAATTTCCGTCTCGGTGAATCAGCCACCTGAGCTTTTGTTTTAAATGGAAAAAAAAATCTTTAACTTAAAACACCATGAAGCCTCAGGTAAACACAAATAAACCCGTTACCCATGAGGAAGTGAAGAGATAAATGCTGTTTAACTTAATATCACACAAAGATATTTTCACTGTATATCAAGAATCAGTCTTCATCCAACATTTCTAAAACATAAAACTCTGTCTGAAGAGATCTGAAGAATTGTAACATATGCATGTCTATGAAGTGTGCTGCCTTCTGTCTGTTATTATAGAAGAATTAGAGCAGGGGTTCTCAACCTTTTGTAACTCAAGGCCCACTTCTGATTGTTAAAAAATTTCCGGGGACCACCTTCCCAAAAATTGCTTGATTTTGTGTCACTGCATCTGTGACACATATATGTCTGTAAAGGGGAGACTCGTGGGTACCGATAGAACCCATTTTCATTCACATATCTTGAGGTCAGAGGTCAAGGGACCCCTTTGAAAATGGACATGGCAGTTTTTCCTCACCAAAATTTAGCGTAACTTTGGAGCGTTATTTAGCCTCCTTCCTCACAAACTAACATGACATGGTTGGTACCGATGGATTCTTTAGGTTTTCTAGTTTCATATGATACCTAGCTTTAAAAGTGAGCCCGCTATAACCTTTGAAATATAGAATAGCGGTTAATCTAATTATTTGGCAGCACCTTCACGGCCCACTAGGCGGCTCTCTGAGGCAAACCAGTGGGCCCCGACCCAGTGGTTGAGAATAGCTGAATTAGACTCTAGTTAGTTCATGGATCACTTTATTTTGTACTAAACTGAATGTCAATATGCCTTTTATACAATTTGTGTGATTATCAGTGTGTGTACATACATGTGCATCAAATGCTCTTAATGCTGTTGACTATGATCTGTGTGATTTCCATCACCAGCAGCAGCGCCTGGCTGTAAAAAACTGAGGCCGCCTCGATTTCGTGAGGTTATCGTCGCCCACGTGTGCATGAGTAAGGTAAGAAAAAGGTTTTATTTCTCTGTAGGGTCCTTTCCATAATGTTGTCAGGCACTTATAATAACAATGAGAGCCTGTCCAGATTGAAAAATGTGAGTGTAATAAATGTTTACAGGCATTATATTTGTTATTGGCTTATTTTGTTTACTCTATGTCTGGTTGTTCGTGACTTTTATTCTGGACTCCCTGCTTCTTAAATGGACTGTAGGGACAGAAGTGCAGCCATTAAAGGAACAGCTTGACATGTTGGGAAAGTCACTTATGTGCTTTTTTGTTTAGTTGTGTTATGAGAAGATCACGATTATCTTATTTTAGCAAAACAGACGTGCTGAGGGAAACAGCCTGGCTCTGTCCGGAATTAAAGTTCACTTATCAACATATATCTTATTTGTTTGATCCGCACTAAAACTGAAGTGTAAATATGTCAGGGTAATTGTTTTACAGTGTTTGGGTTTCCCTCTGCTTCTAGTCTTGATGCTAAGCTAAGCTAACAGCCTCCTCACTATGGCTTCATATTTAATGTTAACAGTGGTGTCAATCTCCTCGTATAACTCTTTCCCTAAACATTTCCCTAAATGTTGAACTATTCCTTTCATGAGAAAGCCATATGCATACTTATCATATACAATAATGGTGTGTTAATGTTTATCATTGGTATCATCTCTTCCTACAGTCCATCATCAAGTAATTACTATAGGGCTGTCAATTGATTAAAATATTCAATTGCGATTAATCGCATGATTGTCAATTAATTGCACATTTTTTATCTGTTCAAAATGTACCTTAAAGGGAGATTTGTCGAGTATTTAATGCTCTTATCAACATGGGAGTGGGCACATATCCTTGCTTTATGCAAATGTATATATTTATTATTGGAAATCAATTAACAACACATAACAATGACAAATATTGTCCAGAAACCCTCACAGGTACTGCATTTAGCATAAAAAATATGCTCATAAAAAATCAAGCCCAACAGGCAACAACAGCTGTCAGTGTGTCAGTGTGCTGACTTGACTATGACTTGCCCCAAACTGCATGTGATTATCATAAAGTGGGCATGTCTGTAAAGGGGAGACTCGTTTGTACCCATAGAACCCATTTTCATTCACATATCTTGAGATTATAGGTCAAGGGACCCCTTTGAAAATGGACATGATAGTTTTTCCTCACCAAAATTTAGCTAAAGTTTGGAACGTTATTTAACCTCCTTCACGACAAGCTCTGATGATATCAATGGATTACTGAGGTTTTTTAGTTTCATATGATGACAGTACGCAAGTTGCGTTAAAGAAATTAGTGCCATTAAAACGAATTTGCGTTATTATGGCGTTAAAGGGACTGTTTGTAAGTTCTTAAACATATAAATCAACCGGGTTGGTGTCCCATACACGCTACGCGCATATGCACGCGCATGCGGCTACGCTGTTCAGACTCCAACGCAAACTACACCGAAGCACCAAAAACGTGAAGTTATATCTAGTGAAGCCCTTCTTGCAAAACAGTGTTGGCCGCGGTCGCGGGGGAGACCGTCGCTTTGGTCTCCAGGGCCGGAGTCTCTGCTGTACTCTGCTCCTCTGCCTGCCTTCACTCAGCTCGCTCCACCTCACATGCATGCGCACACACTACACACTGCGGAAGACTTCGTAGCTCTGAGAATATCTAGTGAATGTACAGTGGACGTTTGTGCAGAAATAACTGCTGCAGCTCCTCCAGACCAACAGAGGTTTCCCATGTCTTATGAAGTGACGGGGCTCCGCAGAGAGTAACGTTATCGTCTCTGACTGGGAGCCAGCGTCTCCCTCCGACCGCGGTCGGGAGGCTGAAGCAGGAAAAGCCAACACTAGGATCAGCATTGATTCATGGAGAGACCTTCGTCTGGTCAGCTAACATTACTGCCAAGCAGCTGAAATATAGAGTGATATTGTGGTTTTAGCTGACGTGTGTCTCCTCACTGTTTTGAGCGATGCTCATTCATGTCTATTTAGAGCGAGCAAATGCGAGCCCGATGCTGACTTTCATTGACTTAACGGCCACAGGTGTCGCTGTTAACAAGCATTTCTGATTCTTACATAGAGTCCCTTTAACTTTGACAGCCCTAGTAGTAATGTATCCCAGGCCCTGCAGTGGTAATCATGTGATAGATTGTGTCTGTCAGAGAGGCATGTAGGTGTTTTCTGAATCCATTGTTTGAGTCACAGTGGACTCCAGGCATCAGTCACTCCCTGAACATCCTTGTAGAAAAACCTCGGACTGCCATTAATGATTCACTGGACAAAATGTCACTCTTGTGGTAGCGCTGATCCGGCGCCTAGTGTGAACGCTCTTGTTCTGCATTTGCCTTTCAAAACCCTCGAGTGGACTCCTAGGCCACATTAAAAGTGGAGTGATCAGAGAGGCACAGCAAGTGATTGTGAAAAAGCCCTAAGGCACATGCCAAGGCTCCCCTCGTTAGAAAACCTGAGAGACTGTCAACGGCAGATCCACCGGGACCCGTAACAAAGCTCACCCCATGAAACGCTTCAAAGACACGCTCTCATTTGAATAAGTTCAGATGAGCCCCGCTGTGCACTCTCCCATCCTGCGCACGAGGCATTGTATCCGTGCATGGCAATGAATCCCAAACAGGACAACAGGCTCTCTGACCTCCCTGCCAATAAATCCCAGTGCGTCTCCCGGGAGGTAGCGAGCCGGTGAGCTCTTAAATAGCAGGTAAGGGACAAGCGTGAAGATTGTGTTTACCAGCCAAGGACAAGGGAGGCAAATCTCACCGGGCGGGGAAGACAGCGCACAATAGATCTTGGCAGCACCTGTTAAAACATTTAACAGGTAGACTTTTCAAAAGCTGCTTCTTTACTCGAAAGGGTGAGAGTAGAAAATGAAAGTAAAGGAGAATGAAGCAACACAAGGAGGGGATAGGTCTCTATATCCATATTTCATGCATAATGTTGGGATAAAGACTAAGCAAGACAAATCTGACTATATGGAGAATAGCTACTAAAACAACACAGCAGAGACTGTGGCGAGAGACTCGTGGGTATCCATAGAACCCATTTTCATTCACATATCTTCAGGTCAGAGGTCAAGGGACCCCTTTGAAAATGGCCATGCCAGTTTTTCCTCGCCAAAATTTGGCCTAACTTCATAGCGTTATTTAGCGTTCTTCTCAACAAGTGACATAGTTGGTACCAATGGATTCCTTAGGAGTTTTAAGGGGTAAAAAGAAAGGAAAAGGTAAAAAAAAATACACATGAACAGATACATGTAAATGTACTTCAACATTCAAGTAAAAAAAGTAGTAAAACAACAGCAAAAACAGACAGGAAACAAACAAAACACATGCATATTAATACGCACATACTGTACAGCAAGTGATTGTGTGACTGTATAGAGTTAATGCAGCAGACATAAACAGCAGTAAGTAGAGCACATTTTGCACCTCTAAAGTCATTCTCTTAATAATAATTTAATAATCCTGCTGTGGTTATACTGGCACCTGCTTCGTGTGGGTGTATTATAAAAGAAAATGTATTGAGTTAAGGCTGTTTTGGACTTTGAAGCAGACCTTGATGAAGATGTCTCTGTGTGAGTGGCTGCATAATGCCTTTGACGATGCTGCGGCTAATAGTCAGTCGGGCAATTACCACCATACAGTATGTGTGTGTGATGTGTGTATGCGTGTAAATTCCATTTCTTCTTTTGATGCGCTCTCAGTTTTTTTGTTTCACAGTGTTAGGCGAGATGCATTTATATTAGTTAGCTTCATGAGCAGTCTAACTCATTCTGGTCGGTTTGGTAACAACACAGTCTTCCATTTAACATCAGCAGCTTTAGGTACTCATTCAATCTGTTCTGCTCTGTACTCCATCACTTTTTTACATCACTACTACATTGTCATACTGTACTACCGACATTACCTGTTTCTACTTCAAATTTCATCTCTTTTCAGCCTGAAGGATTCTTATATTTATCAAGTGCTTTTGGCTAAATCAATCTCTCTACTCTCTCTGGTGGTTGAACGTGTTGTGTCGTGTTGGGTATATAATGCACAATAAGTGTATTTTCACCCACCTGTTTTCATGAGCATTTTTCAATTTGCATATAAGAAACCTGAGTGATGATGCCGGAGTTGAAAACATCTTTACGTTGGTGTCTTCATATTTACACAATGCAAATTAATTTGCATTTTTCCTTCACTGATTTTCTGAGGAATCCTGTTAAATATTGCTCAACATGTGGATGAAAATGAATTATCCTGACCAAAAATAAAATAGACATGAATGTGGTACTTTATTTTACTATTTGTTGTTTATGTAACGTCTACTTCACTGAAATTCAGAGGGGAATGTTGTACTTTTTAACTCCACTACATTTATTTGTAGTTATTGGTTACTTTTCAGTTTACAGTTTTACCTAAGTAACACATGATAAGATGCATATGATAAACTCCTATCCAAGATTAAACCAGTGGTTCCCATTTTCATTTAGCTTGTTACAACTTAATGTACATAAAAGCTGCATTTTGGGGCTTCTTGCTACAATTCAGATGTCTATGAGATTGTAGCAATTTCCCTTAAAGGAGCAGTGTGTAGGATTTAGCGACATCTAGTGGTGAGGTTGCAGATTGCAACTAATTGAAACCTCTCCCGTGTGCCAAGCATCTAGGAGAACTACGGAGGCCAACGTAAAAACGTGAATGGCCCCATCTAGAGTCAGTTGTTGTAAGTAGCAGAGCCAGTGCGTAGAGTAAGTGTATGTGGGAAGAGTGGTGAAGCAAGAGAGTGAGAAGTTGCAGTTTGTGCAAAAATAAATATTGCAGCTCCTCAAGACCGACAGAGGTTTCTCATGTCTTGTTCCCCGGCAGCTGAGTGGAGTGACGGAAGTTAACACCGGAGCGTTATCCACTACGGCCCAAATAGGAAAACTTAACGGCGTTTGGTTTGTCCGTTCTGGGCTCCTGTAGAAACATGGTGGATACATTAAAGAAAAGATTGTATTAATATTGTGTTCCATTTCTGCCAACAGATCCCCCTAAATGTTACACACTGTTCCTTTTAAGAGAGATTTTCCATTTCCCAGATGTAGGGAACCACTGTACTATAAGCTAATTAAAACCTCAACCAGCTACAGCACAGAAGTAAAATGCTATTTGTGCTTTGATGAATCAGTATTAACAATCTACTAATAATAAATCCATCTGAGGGACCATTTTACTTTAAGTACATTTTGCTCATAATACTTCAGTACTTCTACTTGAGTAAGGTTTTGAATGCATGACGTTTACTTGTAATGGAGTATTTATACAGCGTAGTATTGATACCTTTCCTCAAGTAAAAGATCTGAACACCACTGCATAGCTGGCAAGTATAAGGTAAAGCCATACAAATGTAAGAGGCATATTTTCCTCCTGAAACGATGCTGCTCTGTTGTCACACTGGTGAGAAATGTGTTCCCTCCGAGACAAGTTAGAAAGAATGTTCTATACAAGGTCACACCTATCGACCTGCCTCTGATGGATTTGATATTTAGCCCACATCTCCTCTACGGCCTTACTTACATCACGGCCATTTGAAGTCCTGTCACACTCCGCCAGGGAGAATATTCTACCTGGGAGATTGGCATTTTCATTTGGAAAGAAACTATACGGCGGCAAAGTGCCGTCGTCATGTTGGAGCTCTCGCATTATGTCCAGACCCTCTTTATTTTCCACCGCTGTCGAAAATGATTAGCATTTCTGCTTCTCTTCACTAGTTTTTTTTTATTCATTGAAATTGTGTTCTGGTGACCTTAGCATCAAATTCTGAAATAATAACATACTCAATACTGCATTATTATATTGCAGCTTCACTCTGCAGCTTCAAAACTGGCTCACGTTCATGATTCACATTAAGAATCTATATTAAATTCATAAATTTACACAAAACGGTCGGCACCGGCATCAGACATAGTTAGAGGCGATTGCTGTTCACTTCTATTTGACCAGGCGTTGAATACTTATGTGAGCTAAATCCCTTATTTAGGCTGAAAATTGATGATGTCACACATCAGTGGTCTAATCCTCTGAGTTAGTCACAGTGTGGTTGGTATCCCATGCTGCCGGACTGTATACATTATGCACTAATGTATAGTGGCCTGATATGTATAGTCTACAGTCTGCTGTTGTCCGCTATGAGTTAGTGTACTGTGTAAGCAAACAGTTCCCCTGAGACTAAGAGGTTGTTTTTCTCATTTGAAATGCTTACAATGCATAATTAAATGAAATGGTAATTCAAGCTATTATGCTCATTCAGCCTCACTCCCTCACATAACTTAAAGGGACTCTATGTAAGAATCAGAAATTGCTTGACTTTGATACTGAGATATCTTGTTTCTATTTGTATTAGACCAGAACAGGTCAGATTGGGGACTTACAGAGGATAAATCATAACCTTAATTAAGGGAGGGTGTGTGTTATGTTGTTTTGATATACTGATGTACTCGAAAATACAAATCAGTTTTTGTGTTGACTGCAGAGACGCAAGGCTCAGATCTTTTATGCAAACAAAGGGTCTTTTGCCTCTCCACCAACCTTCCTCTCCTGAGTCTGATTTTTTACCTACAACAGTGACACCTGTGGCCGTTAAGTCAACGGAAGTCAGCATCCTGTTGCTCTCGCTCGCGCTTGTGCTCGCTCTACATAGACATGAACGAGCATCGGTCAAAGCAGTGAGGCAACACGTGTCAGCTAAAACCACAATATCACTCTATATTTCACCTGCTTGGCAGTAATGTTAGCTGACCAGACAGAAGTCTTCATGAATCATGAATCAACCCCATGAATCAATGCTGATCCTAGTGTTGGCTTTTCCTGCTTCAACCTCCCGACCGCGGTCGGAGGGAACAGGGGAGACACCGGAGTTTTGGTCAGAGACGATAACGTTACTCGCTCCAGAGCCCCGTCACTTCAGGAAATAAGATACTGGAAACCTCTGTTGGTCTGGAGGAGCTGCAGCATTTATTTCTGCATAAACTTCCACTGTACATTCACTAGATATTCTCAGAGCTAGACTAACTCTTCTGCAGTGTGGAGTGTGCACGCATGCACGTGAGAGTTGGAGTGAGAGTAGAGTCAGAGTGGAGTGAGAGAGCGAGTGAGAACGAGCGCAGTGTGTGAGTGAAGGCAGGCAGGCAGAGGAGCAGAGTACAGCAGAGACTCCGGCCCTGGAGACCAAAGCTACGGTCTCCCCCGCGTCCAACACTGTTTAACAGACGGACTTCACTAGATATAACTTTGCGGTTTTGGTGCTTCCGTGTAGTTTGTGTTTGAGTCTGAGTCTGAACAGCGTAGCCACACGTGAGCGCGCATGGGACACCGACCTGCAATGATTTATACGTGTAAGAAGTTAAAAACAGTCCCTTTAATGTATCTAGGACATACAGCACAGTTCTTCTGTATATATGAGGAGAAAAAGGAGGAGG
Organism: Sebastiscus albofasciatus; assembly: GCA_916701655.1. Taxonomy (NCBI): domain Eukaryota; kingdom Metazoa; phylum Chordata; class Actinopteri; order Perciformes; family Sebastidae; genus Sebastiscus; species Sebastiscus albofasciatus. The sequence continues at coordinate 13,355 of CAKAOI010048309.1, forward strand.
AGTTTAGAGGACATTAATGTTCTGGAATAAGGAAACATTTGTGTTTATGCCTTCAAGTGTTCAGAGAATCTCTTCACATTTCATCACCATCCAAAGTTCAAAAGTGAAGACATCAACTTCTTCACACATTGTGAATTTCACCGTTTAACGGCCTAATGACTTCAGCCCATGTTGATTAAAGATGGTTGTAAAGAAAGGCAGAGCCCTCTACCTCTGACTGTAACTGTATTTATTGACAATAAATTCCAGTAAATGAAGACTGCAGACAGGAGCAGGGGATAATTCTGCTTTTAAATATGAAAAAAGGGAGGCATTGAGACTGGAAATTAAACCGTTCAGGGACGGTGGTACACTGAAAGCTTCAGTTGCAGAGAGGTAAATTGACTGATTTGACCATGAGCCAGCAGGGCTGTGTTTTAATGGCACGTTTCAGGGGTCATTTTACATCTGTGGGGCTCGGTCGAAGGAGGAGTCACAGCACTCCTCTCCTCAAGGCTTTGGAGAGGATGAACTGACAATCACCTTGATCATGCAGACTCTTTTTTTAAGGACTGTGTGTGCTCAAAGCCTTGAGATAATGAAGAGATGACAGGTACTGCACGCTTTATCCTCCAGAACCAAGTGTGCATTGTTTGCATGGCAAGGCAGGCTGAAAGGGAGGAGAGGCATGGGGGTAAACAGGGACTATGATGAGTCAGTGTATTAAGCTGCAGTGAAGGGCATGAGATCGGTGAGGGGACGGGCCACCGGACCCCGACTACACAAACAAAACTTTGAATTTTCCCTTGAAAAATTGCTAAGCCTCTAAAGCTTTCCATTCTACTACATTTGTGTTCAACCACTCAAATTCATGGCAATTTTCTAAACAATGTGTGGTTGATTTCAGACAGAGGTAGAAAAAAGCAGTCTTAACAATTCTTTCCAGCAAATGTTGATTTTTGTCTGCTGAAATGACAACTCATTTCTAGCTTTAGCTAGATAGCTAATGAACTAGCGTTAGTGTCATGAGTTGGTCAAAATTGCTGTCTCTAGCTATTGTTTGAATTAGGACTGTCAAAGTTAACGTGATAATGACGCATTAATGCAAATTTGTTTTAACACCACTAATTTCTCTAACGCATTAATGCATCTTGCGATTTTAGGCGATTTTAACCTAGTGTGAAGATACTGGCTTAATAACGCTCCAAACTTACGATACATTTTGGCGGGAAAAAAATGAAATGGACATTTCCAAAGGGGTCCCTTGACCTTTGACCTCAAGATATGTGAATGAAAATAGGTTCTATGGGTACCCACGAGTCTCCCCTTTACAGACATGCCCACTTTATGATAATCACATGCAGTTTGGGGCAAGTCATAGTCAAGTCAGCACACTGACACACTGACAGCTGTTGTTGCCTGTTGGGCTGCAGTTTGCCATGTTATGATTTCAGCATTTTTGTTATGCTAAATGCAGTACCTGTGAGGGTTTCTGGACAATATATGTTATGTACATTTTGAACAAATAAAAAATGTGTGGTTAATTTGCGACTAATCGCAATTAACTATGGACAATCATGCGATTAATAGCAATTAAATATTTTAATTGATTGACAGCCCTAGTTTGAATGTTTCCAGCTACCTAATAAAACAAGAATTCCGAGGTTTTAAATGCATTTGATGTCTGTATAGATGATATTTTTCCAAAAGACTGAGGCTAGGTGTCCGGGCAAAAGATCAGCATCCTCAGCAGTTGATGATTCGTGCAGAAGTCTAATAAGGAACGTAACATCAGCCTCTAACATTAGTCTCCACTCTGCAACCCTGTCTCCTTCAAAATTACTTTCCCAAACAAATAAACTGCATTCTCAATTACGTTTTGAGGAAAATGTAATTTCCCCTGTATTACGGTTGTAGTTTTAAACAGTTTTAAACATATGGTTAATGTTGTAAGCTAAACAAAAGGACCGGTTTCTGCACAGTGGGAGAGATATCGTTACACAGTGGATTTGCTAGTCGTGATTGGGTCTGCATGAACTCATGAATACTTTTTTTCTGTTTCATTTGAGTTAATTGTTTAAAGTTTCATTGTCTTGTTGTCTCAGAGGCTTTTCCTCCTTGACAAGAATATGAAAACTGAGAAACAGGTATAGGCTCAAATACTCATTGAGTGCCAACTCAGAATAACACAAAGTTAGAAAGTTGCTGCTGCTGTTGTGCGAATTAAAGCTAGGGTTGGTAATCTTCTTCAAAAATATTTATTGTTATATTTGTTGAAATATAACAACTTTACATCCTGAAAGCAATTGATAAATCAAACGCCCTGACAAAAAAAGGAAAAAATCCAGCATCTGTGGCTGTTGCAGGACTGTAATAAACCCATCCAGTGATGATTTTGACAATGTGGATGCGACACGAGATTTCAGAGCGGGACTTCTCTGAGCGAGAGACACAATAACAAACAGATCGGACCAAAAGACATTTTATTTCTCTGTAGGGTCCTATCTCTAATGTTGTCAGACACTTAACAATCTGAGCCTTTCAGTGGCAAAACCAGTAGTGGACGTAAATTGACGATTAGGAGTTACCTCGAGCAATTAGGTTACATTTCAGCCTGTTTAGCAGCTGCTGTCTGCAGCATACTCCCTCAATCCTGGACCAATTTAAAAAATTGCTGTCCCCATTAGTCACTTAGACACAGAAACACGAGAAAATACAGGTTGAAAAATATCAAAGTTACCCTTCAAGGTTTTTCCTGTCAATCCACGGTACAAATATTCAGCAAATCAGCATAAGAATATTCAACAGAGATGAGAGTTTTGATTAACATGAAGAGTAGGTATTAATAACAATTTAATGTTCACCTTGTTCACACTATTATCCTCTACAGTTATGACCTTAATCTCCATATGAAGATAAAGGCTCTTAATAAATTCACAAATATCAGCTCTAAAAAAAAAATAGCTTGAGTCTTAATGGAAACCTCTAGCCTTGAATAACCTTTGAGATTGTATCAGCCTGTGATGATCAATATATGTCAGGAGTCATTTTGGAGTGAAATGTGTCTGCTGTTACAGCCTCTTTCTATCTGCTTCTCCTCCCGTTAATGATTTCCTCTGGTCTCCCAGAAGGACTTTCAACAATCCCCACTAGAATAGGCCTCAACTTGTTGCACGCAGCTTTTGATTAAAAAGTGTAGGTGGACAGAGCGGCGGCGCTGCTGGTGATACTACAAACAAGTAAATGAGCATTTTTTGTGGGTGGGAAGCAGTTATCCCCCTCACTGCCTTTAAGGTTTGCATATGAAGGGAGAATTGGATGCTCAATATACATCAATGTTAGACTGATATATGGGGCCAATATTGGACCATTAACTGCTGCCTGTGAGTCACTTATTCAGAGTCACCACTGAGTGTCATTGAAAGCTAAAAGTAGATCAATACTAAAATGTTGTAATTTAAAAAATGTGAACTTTTGCTGAACCCCACGAGCAGTATGATTCAGCCGTGGTTCAGCATGGGCAAGCTGACATTTCCCCAAGTCTTCTCAGTCATGCAGGAAAGTAAGATTGTTTGTCCACACACTTCTGCAGCGTGGCAGAGTTTAACATGTCAAACAGAGGAGTAAAAAAAGTATCATGGAGAGATAGGTGACCTGAGGAGAGGACATAACAATAACTTTTATTTATATAGCACCTTTAAAAAGTGTTTAGAAAGTGCTTTGACAGCAAAGCGAAAGCAAAAGCAGGATACCCAGAAGGCAATATAACAAATGCCAGTGAGACAGTGAGGCGCAAAAACGTAGCAGAGAGAAGACAAATGATGATGAGAGATAAGAACGGTAGAAGAGATGAAAACAATAAAAACAATAAAAAAACATGTCAATAAAATAAATACAAATAAAAAGAATAAAAGCAATAAAAAGACGGCATCACATAAAAGCAAGTCTATAAAAATGGGTTGATTTAAAAGAGGTCACGGATTCTCCAAGCTCTATCTCCTCAGGCAGGTCGTTTTAAAAGTCGAGGGGCCCTGGCGGCATAAAGCACGGTCACCTTTAGATTTAAACCTGCAGTAGGCAGAATATTTTTGTCATCATTGGGCAAAAATTAAATAATATTTTTCCAGCATATTGTAAATCAAATGTTCTGAGAGAAAACTAGACTTCTGCACCTCCTCATGGCTCTGTTTTCAGGCTTTAAAAAATCTAGTCTGTGACGGGAGACTTTGGCCAATCACAGGTCATTTCAGAGAGAGAGCGTTCCTATTGGCTGTTCATTCAGCGGAGGCAGCTGTCAATCACTCGCAAACTTCCATTAAATGGTCAAACTAGGCAGCGCTGATCAAATATGAATCAATATTCTGTTACTGTAATGCCTATTTCTCTCCTCAAATGTTTTCAGAAACATCTTGTAGTGTACTGTTTAGCTGTAAAATGAGAAAGTTTGCTGCGGCTGGTGGGCGGTACTTGGTATTTCCTCAACTGATCTCAACATGGCTGCTGGGACACAAACTTTCTCACACAGGACATAAATAGCGGTCTCCTGGGTGAAAGTCCTGTGTTTGTTTCACCCACCCATCCATCCTGACCTCCTCCCTATGCAGACTTCTGCGGACTATGATTAGAAATGTATTTGTGGTCAAAAACAAATGGAAGAAAAACACATTTAGCTCAAAACGTAATTGACGATGCAGTTTCATTGTATGGGAACGTGACCAGGCTGTTAATTCTGGAGATGGTTTCTTATTTGACATGCCAGAAAAGAGTGAAGACTGAAGAAAGAAAGTAAGTATCTTATTTTGCTGCAAGCATTCAGTCTATTATGACTCATGCAGCACCACTGTAGAGCCAGTCAGTGGGAAAATCATCACCAGTAGTCAGTGTGTTCTTTTGTACGGCATGGTGTTAGGGCTAAGTGGTTGACATGAAAGATTGGACAGCTGATTCTCAGGCCCAGGTACAAGTCTCCAATATTTCGTAAAGTGTTATATATATATATCTTTTTGTTTGTTTTTTGTTTTTCAACAATATTTCTTGTTCTTTTTTTCCACACTGAAACCTGCAGTGTTTGGGTGGTGATTCAACTCTGGTATTTTGGAGGCTGTAGTTGGTGGTGCTATTAACACTCACAGCGTGTCTTGAAGCTGTGCTGCAAGTGCCTCTCATACCCGTCTATGGCAGACCCTCCTCCACCCACACCCCACGGTGTGCATATTAAAATGAATTCTTAATGAGGCTGAATCCACAGAGCACAGTTAGAAGACCCCACTTGTGTTCATTTAATTATAAGACATAATGGTGACTCTTTACCTCAAGTACCCCTATTCAGCATTTATAAGCAGTATACAAACATTGAATAATTGTTCATAACACACTAATATGTAGTTGTAAGCCGATAGAAGGACATTTTAAAGACATATTTTATATGAATACATCTGTGTTTTACTATATTGTCATTAATTATTTGTTTAAAGTGCACCTTATGGAGGAGGAGTTTTAGTGGTTAACAAATATATTAATGAACACTTATATCTGCTTATATGTCTGTTGTCAATCATTTATTACAGATTTATTTACTGCTTATGCATGATAAATAGTGTGACTAAAAGTAAAGTGTTTCAAGTCTGTCTATTATATATTTCTATAAACTATATATTATGGTGATCATGCAGATAAAATCCAATAGGACTGAGATTTTTCCACAGCGATCGACAAAACTAAATAATTAAGTGATTGATATTGATTAAAGCATTAAAGCTGCAGAAGGCAGAATATTTTTTGGCATCATTGGGCAAACGTTCCATAATAACCTTTCATCATATTGTAATTCAAGTGTTCTGAGAGAAGACTAGACTTCTGCACCTCCTCATGGCTCTGTTTTCAGGCTTTACAAAATTTAGTCTGTGACGGGAGACTTTGGCCAATCACAGGTCATTTCGGAGAGAGAGCGTTCCTATTGGCTGTTCATTCAACGGAGGCAGCTGTCAATCACTCGCAAACTTTGATTAATCGGTCAAACTAGGCAGCGCTGATCAAATATGAATCAATATTCTGTTACTGTAATGCCTACTTCTCTCCTCAAATGTTTTCAGAAACATCTTGTAGTGTACTGTTTAGCTGTAAAATAAGAAAGTTTGCTCCGTCTGGTGCTTGGTATTTCCTCAACTGATCTCAACATGGCTGCTGGGTCACAAACTTTCTCATTTTACAGTGTATATCTTTTCACATGCACAGCTCCTCTTATGTGATTGCAGTTAATGTGCATTGTGTTGCACTACAGATCTTTATTTCTAGCAAATCCTCTGGGAGAATCCCGCATTTCCCCCCTGACATATACATACATTCATTACAGTCGCTTAAAGTAGAAAGGCTTGTTTGGTTATCAGTTAATAGCTCTAACCCTTTGGCAAAATTAGCATAATCTTGTAAGTGGCAGATGCAAAGGCAGGATGCATTGCAATCCCAAGTCAGATCCCAACTTGGCCAGTACTTTCAAATATGATGTCAAATGATGACTAATAAACAAAGGCATATTTTATCGCGGAGGATAATAAAGAGATCTATATTTGGTTCACACAAAGGAGGAGTCGTACTCCAGAGGCCACTCAACTTCCTGCATTCAAGAGGCAATTATATGAGAGCTAATTGGTGCACTGTACGTTGTAATTAGCCGTGCACATTGTGATCAATGTGTTGTTGTTGAAAGTTCCTGAGCTTCATTTGGAGATGCAACACCATGTCAAGGAGACTATTTCATACCCTAAAGTGATCATAAATGATAACCAGTCTTACTTCTTTAAAGTATAATGAGCTGATTAGAGTAGAGAGCCAGTGAAGAGGTAGCATACCATGAATAATGGGAAGTTCATTACTTTTAATTACAGGTATCCTGTGAGTTTTCATTCTAAACCAACACGATTACGTCCAACGACCAATGCTTACCAAAACACTTTGAGCCCCTTTTTCCTGAAATAGGCCTTTTTTACAAGTAGGCATGTCACAATAAGGAAAGCACAGATTTAAATTACAAAATGAACGTTATCAGCATGCACAATACCAAGACCCTGAGACTGATGCAGGTAAATACACTTGTGCTTTTCAGTCGTCCGTGAAAAAGGCATATTGTGTTTATCCTCACAGGCCATATACATACAGTAGGTGATGAGCTGATTTAGACCTCTTTTCAGAAGTGTGTGGGCTTTGTTGTATCTGTTGGGGAGGGACAAATTACACCTTTATCATCACCTCCATTTGGCCATGCAAGTGTGCCACTCGTTATGTAGCGGCAAGGGCATGGAAACTTGGAGTGAAGTGCAAGCGGCATATGAGGAAGCAGGTTAGATGTTGAATCTGCATGTGGTAGAGATGTTGAGTAATCTTTTAAGTGTTGACAGAGACGGCACAGTACCGTTTGGGCTCAGCCGCCCTAACAAGCCAAATATGTATTTAGAAAGTCAAATATGTATTTATTAGTCAGTTAATGATCCTGGGAGACGTGGTATTTGGTTTACGTGCTGCACGGGGCCAACGATTAAAAACAGGCATGTACCGTTGGAAACCACGCTTCGGAGCGCGCCCATTCTTATTAGTACATGGAGTCTGACAACATCACATAATTGCTGCATGTCTCCTCTCACCTTTGACCTGAGCAGGTCTAATTATCCACAAGTAACGCCATGTAGGTGCAGGTGGGCAGGACCTTTGAGACCTTACAGACATGCCTGCCTCATAAAATATTTTGCAAAACCTTTTTTGAATGCTTTGGTGACACTAGCTCGAAGTCTTCTTCTTCCTTTCGTCTTTAATGATGCTTTACGACCTTTTTGCAGATTCCTGTGCTCAAGTCCTTACACAATAGAATAAAAATATTATATATATAAAACCCATGATGACATCAGCATACACCATCACCCGTTACGGCTGCACGATGGCCAAAATGATAATCCCGATTATTATCACGATTATTCATTGATTTTAGGGACAAAATATTTGTATTGTGCTGCTTTCATTTTCACGTTGTGCTACATTCCTGCTAACGTACAAGTCTTTGAATGAAAATAAGACTTAATATCAGGTTCTTCTTCACCTGAATTCAGTGCATTTTTGTTTTCCCCGTCTGCTCTCTGTTGAATATTACTCTTCTGCCCTGCAAAACCCTGAATGAATTTGAACTAAAGTCATTCACAACTCAACTAAATAATTTACACGTGTTTACAGTTAGCTGTTAGCCGCCGAGCTAACGCGTTCTGCTTGTGTAAACGTAGCGGCGGTGGATGACAGACGGCGGACAGAGCAGATTGAAACATTGCTTTCCTTCATGTTTAACTGTTTCATCGTGTTTATGCTTGTTGAGCAGGTGTAATAACGTGTCTTGGCTTTACACTTGCAAAGTTTTATTGCACTTACAGCAACGGGCAAAGTTGTCAACTTGTCTCTACCGCTGCCTCTCTGATCAGCTGTTTCCTGACTGTGCTGTGTGTGTGAGGCTATGAAAGGAGGCTGGGTCACGGGCAGACATGGCTCTTGGGGTATGGGGAATGACACATGTGCAGTGTAACTGAAGCTGCGGCCATGAGTTGCGATTGGTTCAATTTCAGCGAGGGCAGACCAGATTTTACTGCGCATGTGTTATACCCCAAAGATATGACGCATACTCAGCCTCCTTCCATAGGCCTTGAACAGCAGCAGGAAGAAGCTGCAGCTTTAGCCCCGGAGCCCGTATGTACGGAGTACCTATTATGCCCTGATATCGCGATTCAGTCTTTTGTCTCGACGATCATGTTTTTATATTGCAATATTTTATTGCACGATATTTGGTCCCACCCCTATTAATCGGTGAATGACAGCCTTAGTAGAGATCCAGTCAAAGATCCAAGTGCTTTGCAGACCCACCAGCTACTGCAGAGTGACAAAAGACCCCTCACATTCAATGTGCTGTTTCTTCCCCTCTATTTTTTCTGTACCACCAAATACCACTTGATGTTGCTGAGCAACTAATGCCAGAAAAGAGCAAGGGGGAGAATGGAAAAGGAATAATGCAGCAGAGGAAATGACAGAGGAAGGACGATACAGCAATAGCACATAAGGAGAGGAAAAGGGCAGGAAGGCAAATTGGATATTGGTTTGACATGGAAATCAGGAAACATGTCCTATTTTAGGTAGCGGGGCTCAAGAAACTGGAGTGAATGCGCAAACAAGACAACAACATTTGTAATGCATTTCTTACTAAAACAATGGCATATGGTATAACAGGACATGCACTGTCACATACTGCATATTACAGACATATCTTACATATATGGATGTGGTCGGTGTTTGTTTTAGTTTAGTGCCATTGTAAGGAACATTCTGTGTTTGTGTGTGTGTGTGTGTGTGTGTGTGTGTGTACTTGTACAGCTATCTTTGTGAGGACCAAGTTGTAGGCCTTCAAAGTGAGGACATTTTGGGCAGTCCTCACCTTCGGACAACCTTCGAAGGCCTGTCTGAGGATTCAGATTTGCTTTTAAGGTTCAGCTTAAAATTAGGCTTAGGTTAGGGTAAGGGTTGGGGTCAGGCATTTAGTTGTGATGGTTAAGGTTAGGGTAAGGGGCTAGGGAATGCATTATGTCAGTGAGTGTTCTCAAAAGATATAAGTACACAGCTGTGTGTAAGTGTGTGTAGTGTGCCGGGTGTCAGTGGTCAATTGTGCTTCTTCCACGGTTTTCTTCAGGGATGATTGTTCGTTATTTGATGCCTTTCAGTGCTATAGTGCTCGATGTTGTTGTCTCTTGACCCGGGTGCCGTAATGATGCGTGTGTAATGACTGCTGATGTTGAATGCTTTTTTCTGTATTATCTGTAGGTGCCAGCGATGGTGTTCGAAGAGTGCCTCATGCAGGACAGGTAGAGTTTCATCTGTGCTTTGCTTTTTGTTCCATGATTATATTCTGTAGCATATTACTTTCGAATGTTACTCAGAGGAACATTACCTCTTGCCCTTTTTGCTCTAAGTGCAGAAATGCCCCTTATAAGAGAATTCATTTAACCAGGGTATGTTCCCCATTGGAATATTGCCATGCTCCATGTCACAGCAGAGGTGCACTTTCAAGTGCAATCCTCAAATTAAACCACCTCAAAGTCCAAGTGCCCCCCAGGTGCTTCTTTGGTTGCCTCAAATACCCCTCTGGTTTGCACAAGTGCTGCTCTGGTGTGACCTTTTGCCAAAAGCTTACACACAAGACCCTTACTCAAGGAGCATCCTGAAGGAACTCTTAATTAATTTTTCCCCCACATTTGTTTGTGTATAGTTCTCTGTCTGCGAGTGTGTACAATACTAAAAAAAATTATACTCATTTCATTCTGCATGCACACCTTCCAACACAATTTGGGCCTCTTTTCCATTTCTGTCCATGCCCCTTATAGACTACGCACGCCACAGTTAGCATCTAAGTCTTTAGTGTTATACTTTATTGAACACTTTGTCAAAATATATTGTCATAGATATGAGGATGTGAAGATACTTGTTTCAAAAATGTACCTGTGTGACTATGTGATTTATTTATTTATTAGCATTTTGGGGCGGGTATTAAGGCAGGATGTGTAAGGGGATGTCACTACACTGAGACTGACTGATCTGCTGTAAGGCGTGGATGAATGATATTGAGTTGTATATTGTTCAGATATCTATGGCTTTGTCACCGAGGATTGTGTCTTCACGTGGTTAATAGTCAAGTTTTCTGCAGAATTTGTTCCGTGTTTCCTGTCGGTGACGGCGAGCTGTATCGCAATAATGTTCGGATAAAAAGTGATTTGATTGTGACTGGGCTTTAGTGGAATACTGGAGTTATTGTTCCTCCTCCTTCCCTGGCTTTGTTGAGGATTTGGCACGGTACAGTCAGGCTGTTCATTCAAGCTCTCAGATGTTTCGTAGTCCTGTGTGTGTTGCTTGAGATTTGCCAGAAGAAGAACAGGATGAAAACAGAAAATTTAGAAAGTGAACATTACATCTTGGACAGATATTTTACATGTAAACAAAATAAAACTCTCAGTACCCTAAAGAAGGCGGTTTGTGCCACTACACGTGGGTTATAACCTAGCTCGATCTTAACATGGACAAGCATTATCTATGTTTTTAGATTTTCATCTGATTAAAGGCTTTTTAACTTTTTACCAGAAGAGTGCCTGGGACCTTTCTTCTTTTTTGAACTTAAGGGTTCCCTACCAAAGGGCACCTTTGTTACACTTGTTTGAACATCTGAGCACTCAAGACCTTTTCTCTTTTTTTATGAATATTTGATCTTCTGTGTGACTTTTTGGACAATCTTACTTTTTCTTTACTGTAATTGGTTATTAAGGTGTTAATTGGCACTGCTGTTGATTGTGGTTTTGCAGATGATGCTGCAGTATAACACACAAACCGACCATTGTTTGTGTCCAATGCATTAAGTTTCACTTTCACATTGCTATCAGCTGCTTGTTTATGTCCCCTGTTCACAACGTTCAGTTTCATTTCCACTGTGCAAATGTAGTCGTTTTTAGCCCAACCATGTATTTTTTTCCTAAACCTAACTATAGTGGTTTTGTCGCTCAAACCTAAAGTGACACCAAGGGGCGTGACAAAGCGGCAGTATGTGACGAGTTTGGATGAGAGTTGGTTTATATGTACATTTTAAATAAAAAAAAAAATGAATTGAAACACCAACATTTGATAACAATATCTTGAAATATCGCAAAAAAGTTTTTCCGCTTGGCTGAGGTGGAAAAGTTGGTGTATCAATTAAGAGGAGAAAAATATCGGCAGATTAGAACAGTCTCTTCATCGCTCCACACAGATCTGATGCAACCTTCCTCACATCAATACATGAAACAAACAGAAACGTCACATTTCCATCCAGTTTTCTACATTGTTTTTCACCGTTTGAGGTTCGACTGGCACTCTTTTTTAATAACGTCATCTTTTTGCGCCCTCTACTTCTGCTATGATACAATAGTTTCC
>CAKAOI010048309.1:34109-56609 GCA_916701655.1 Sebastiscus albofasciatus
GAGGAGGAGGAGGAGGTTTGGATGTGTGAACAGCTGGTGACTGAATAAAGAGGGGTTTGGGATGATGGGAAGGAAACAGTGCAGAGAGGAAGAGATGAGAGGTCAGGCAGTAGCCTAGAGATCGGCCCTGCTCTCTGGTCTGCTCTGTCTCGGACATGAGTCTAACATTCTTACGTTTTTTCTTTTAGTTTATCTTCTATTGAGCTCGAGATTAGCACCGTTACCTCACTGCATAAAGCACCCCTGGTACAGAAGGAAAGACCTTTTTGATTATAACTGAGATAATAGAGCTGGAAGCATCCGAGCGGTAGTCATGAGAACAGCTGGTCGTACTCTTAACATGCAGAGAAAAGGTGCTTCCTCTCCCACAACCTTCTTGCATCTTTCATTGCAATATTTTAGTTGATACTAGCTACTAGTAAAGCAAAACATTAGGGCTGTCAAAGTTAACGTGTTAACGCAAATTTGTTTTAACTCCACTAACTCTTTAACGCATTAACGCGACTTGTGATTTTTAAATAACCTCTTAAAAATCCAACAGGCCGGCGTCGGGCCCTGCCGCTATTCGATCTTCATCATAACATCATATGAAACTAGAAAACCTAAGGAATCCATTGGTGCCAACCATGTCATGCCAGCTTGTCATGAAGGAGGCTAAATAACGTTCCAAACTTGTGCTAAATCACATGCAGTTTGGGGTCAAGTCATAGTCAAGTCAGCACACTGACACACTGACAGCTGTTGTTGCCTGTTGGGCTGCAGTTTGCCATGTTATGATTTGAGCATATTTTTTTTGCTAAATGCAGTTCCTGTGAGGGTTTCTGGACAATATTTGTCATTGTTTTGTGTTTTTAATTGATTTCCAATAATACATATATACATACATTTGCATAAAGCAAGTATATTTGCCCACTCCTATGTTGAAAATAGAATTAAATAATTGACAAATCTCCCTTTTAAGGTACATTTTGAACCTTAAAAGTTGCGATTAATCACGATTAAATATTTTAATCGATAGGCAGCCCTGATATTTTTAAATGAAAATCTTCAAGATTATTACTTTTAGAATAGTTGCCTTATCCATGGTTGTGTTTACACCATTCAGAATAGAAAATGTAATATGTGTGAAGGGTTTCATTCATAATAGTAGTTTTAAATTGTCTGTGCAAGAATTCTAGTCCAGTCTATTTTTGTCTCATGAGGTCAGTGACTTTGACCACGGCAGGAACAAACCCAAATCCACACCTTTGTTTCTGACTCTTGTTGTCGTTCCAGTGGCTCCGACACTGACCCCTCTTTGATAAGAGGTTAATCCCTCAAGCGTGCACACTAAATGAAGCGTCTCCTGCTGAGTGGCAGGTCTCACTGTGGGGGGCTGCTCCTCTTCTCCTTCCAACTACTTCCTTCTTTCCCTCCTTTACTCACATTCCTCCCCTCCCTGCTCCGCCTCAGTATTGGGCCCAGTTGGCACACCTAGGGGGGGCTGGGAACAGGTGTTATTTCCCCCGTCATGGGGCCGCACTTGAAGGAGATGGCGGGAATGAAGTTGGCATGGAGATGACTGGGAAATCAGGTCAGCATCCTCAACTCACACACACACAAACACACCGCCAAGAGTGTCTAAATATAGCGATGTCACCGACGGGGGGTTGGACAGGAAAATAAAGTAAATGAAAGCAGAAGCATTTGCTGAAGTAGGGGATGTGATGAGCGCAGGGACGGCCTGGAGAGATACAGATATGGAAGTGGAAGATATACATAAAATGAGAGAGGTAGCGAGGGAAAATGAGGCAGGGGATGAGGATGGAAAAGGAGAAGATAGCTGGACGAGGCAAACCGTATCCCCTGTGATTGTCGCTGCCACACCTTGTTAAGGCGTCCTGCTGCGTCCTCCCCACCCCTCCTCCATCCTCGGGTGCTGACACGCTGTGTTCCCTGACAAACACGGTAGGGGGGACATGGGGGAAAGGCAGAGGAGCAGAGGAACAACGACTGCAGGAGGCTCTGCCGCATTGTTCGGGCTGAATTACACGGTCACGCAGGGTGGGCAAAGAAGGAACCCGGCGAACAAGAGGGGAAGGAAGACGACACATACTGTAAAGAGGGATTAGCTCAAGCAGTAGGGGAGGGGGATGAATATGAAACAGAGTCAGACCTGGGTCAGATGGTATTTGCAAAAAGTTCTTTGTGTTTGCCGTAACTTGCCCGATGGGTGGGAGCCTGCTCGAGTACCATGAGAATACATTTATGCAGAAAAGAGCAACATAAGGCTGTAACTGAAACAATAAGAGGCAGATTGCACTCTTCAACCGCAGGGAAAGTATCTGCATTTCGCTGGAGAAAAACAGCCTAAATTTAGTTGTTGCCCCACAGAAAGTCCTTGCTGAGGGGCTATTCCTTCCGCACAACAGCAAATTACAAAAAAAAACAATATAATGATTAGTTGTTTTCGGCTAAATTAGTATTTTACATAATCCTCACAGTTTCTTCAGATGTAGGCCTCGTAGAAACGCAAACGGCGATGCATGGAAGGGACTTTTACCATATGGGACTATAGACGGGTTTCTGTGCAACGTCTTCACAGAGATGCGTGCGCAGCTAGCGGGCAGAAAGCACGACATTTCCAGCAGAGCCGAGCTGCAAAACAGAGTTGTTGTGCAGTAAACTGCACCAACCGCAGAAAAGATGGATTGAAAATGTTTAATATTCTGAGGGGATCACATGACTTTACTAAAGCAGAAGGAGGTTATGGCGGCCATCAAGAGGGGGTCACGTAACTTGAACTACGACCAAACAGACCCTGGTCCTCCAAGTCAAATCACACTTATGTCTGATCTAACGTTACCCATTTCATAACAGGTGATAATGTTAAACAAATTTCATACCAATACGTCATATGATAATGGTACGTGGTAGTCGGACTCTGCAGGGGACTCTGCGAAATCAACATTGATTACGACCGGCTGCAAAAGCGGTTTTGCCTCCTGAATGCGCACAAACCCGGTAATGTTTGTATACAAGGAACCTGTCTGTTTGATAGAAAAGGGCCAACAGAGTGAAACAGGGAGGATGCAGGGAAGGAGAGATGAAGATGGGGTAATGTTAAAGGGACTACTGAGCCGGATGAAAGCGAAAGATCAGGCAGGCATCTTAATTGAATAGGCATGTACAGCTGTAGAGGCCATCCTCGAGAGGTTTTCAACAAATGTCACAGTGAATGAGGAGAGTGATGGAGGACGCGATCGATCCTTTTAGTTCCCACTGATTCCTCCACCTCTACTGCCATCCGTGCCGTCCCCTCTCTGTAGCAGAGGACTTAAATGCTCCTCCCTGAGACCAGTCCCTCCCTCCTACTGACTGACTGACTGACTGACTGGCCAGATGATCTTCGTCTCCTCTCTTCCTCCAGGCAGGCAGAGCAGCATTAGACCTCTTCACCACCCCTCACTTCCTCCACTGTGACTCCCTGCCCTTTGCATGTTTCTTCTACATCGCTGACTGTTTTAGATATCCCACTGCACACCAGCTAGCCTTTTAGTGCACTTTCCATTTAGCAGCAGCAAAAGAGGAGGTTAACTAAAGTCTTTAATACTCAGGAGGAAGCAGCGGATCTATATTGAGGAGTGATGGAGTAGATGGAAGACGGGGCTTCATCCTGAAGAACCTGAGGTCACTGTACATTTGGCATATTCTGTTTTTATCTGGTACTCTTAAAGGAACATAGTAGTTTATTACAACTTGGGTCTTATTTTTCTTTTTATGTTTTGTCGCTGGTTTTCTTTCCAACAGGGGTGAAAAACAATTGTAGGATCATCTTGCTTTTGCCTCATCGAATCTTTTCATGTACGGTTAACCAGCCTGGTGTCACTCTGAGGGCGTCAAATATCAACGCTTGGGCAGTGGCCTTCGGCGTCCTAATACCGATGCACAAAGCACCCTTTAGCATCTATGGTGGATGGGTCAAACAAACACAGGACTTTTACTCAGGGGACCGGCGTTTGTGTCCTGTGTTAAACCAAAAGATTAGTTATTTTTACTGACTACGGTGCAACGTCACATGACGTTACGTCTGTAGCTTAAGTTACGTAACAGACGTGCTTATTTTAACCCAAACCGTGATGGTTTTTTTTAACCCTAACAAAGTAGTTTTGTTGCCTAAACCTAACCGCAACCATTTTACAATGTTAACCATACGTTACAACGTTAACCGCATGCGAACCCTCTGCGTCAGGATACTACGAAAAAGGCTGCAAAATATGACATGTAAGGATGAGATCACGTTGCCCATAACCTTTGCATAGCTACTGACTGAAGTTATTGCCAGACTGTATGAAAATAAAAATGCAGAAACTAACTTGAGATCCATCATATTTTTCCAGCCCGGTCTCACCAAATGACGTCTGAATGACACGGTATTTTGTAAGTCATTTCTCGTGCAATAACAACGCCTTTGTTGCTTTTGGCGTGTCATGTCTATGCCATGTAGTCTGTGCTGACTGAAACGCAAATGCACCTGCGTATATAGGCCTATGCTACACTCAGAGCTAGTGACGTAGAATTAAAAAGTGAGAAAGACCGCTTATCGTCCAACAAACAGAACTTTCAACCAGGAGACCGGTGTTCATGTCCCAAAGTGTTGTTGCGTTATTTTGAAGTGACGTTAGTGACGTTAGTGACGTTAGTGACGTTAGTGACGCTAGTGACGTGATTTCCGTACTTACATTACATTGTTTATGTACGTATTTTACTTAGTTTACATAGTTATTTTAAGCTCAACCATGGTGTTTTTCCTAAACCTAAATAAGTGGTTTTGTTGCCTAAACCTAACCATGTCCATTTCACAGTAACAACAGCGTTAAATGACACGCAAAAAGCCGATTCACAACATTAAGCCTGTTGCGTAAAATCACGAAAAGCCTAAAATGTGTTATCATTCCAAGCGATCGGGTAGCATTTTTCATATGATCCTGCTTTATTTAACGCATCTCCTGTCACCTTTATGACAGAAATATAATAATCTTTAACAAACTTCATGATTAATTTTGACTTTCTATCCATGAAGAAACATTTTTTATTAAATAAACAACTTTAGAATTAAACAAAATACTAAATATACCTATCTGAGGGTAGAGGTCTTTTTATTTAAAGATGATATTGCACTTAGAGTCTCTACTCAGATGAGACTACGCTCCTGTACTTGGTTTTGTCCAGAGGCGGATGGTGAACTGAAATGTTCCTGATCTGACATGGCATTATGATAAGCTGTGATGAAGGTTCATGATATCAGTAGCTTATCAGCCCACGCAGCTCGTTATGTTTTTTAATCAGCAGCAGTTTCCGGCACCGCTGATGTCTGTCAACTACTTGCACCTGCTGATAATGTTAAGCTACGAGGCCCCAGCCTTCCCTAAAGAGGTAAAACACCACCAAATCTCCCCTCCGCGGTCTGCGCTTAGCGGACGGATTGCACGACTCCAGCGTCCAATCCGATCTCCTGCGCTGTTAGCTAATGGTAATGAGGATTCGGGAGGACGGATGATGGCAACACGCTCCATGGGATGGAATTAGCGCCGAGCATTTCAACTTTCCCAGTGAGGCAGTGGCCCTTTTTATCCCGCCATTATTGGCGGAGACAATGATGTGGTTAATCTTTTTAAGACAACACAGCAGAGGGCCAGGAGGGAGGGAGGAGCCGTCCAATAATCTCATCAGAGACCAGAGGACATACTCTGTGATGGAGGAGAGTTCCTCCCTTACATGACGAATCATCCTCCTCCTCCTGTGTGTGTATGTGTGTGAGAGAGAGGATGTGTGAGCAAGCTGGGAATACACCATGCAGCCATGTTTCCTCTGCGTGTGTCTATGTGTGTGTGTGTGTGTGTGTGTGTGAAAGCAGCCTTTCCTGCGTTAAAGAAAGGTGTAATGTGTCAGGGGAGCTGTCAGATGTACAGTGTACATGTGAAGTGTGAAGGGGAACTGAAGATGTTTTCCAGTACAAACTGTAGGCTGTGATGCTGCAGTATGAAGGGAAGCCAGTGATCTGATGATATAGTAGGACACGTTTACAGACGAAATAACCAGAAAACATCATCGTTGTTCAGGGATAGTGTTAACTGGTGTACAGATTTTCCCATTTCTTATGTTTATCTTTATCATATTAGTATACACTCACCGGCCACTTTATTAGGTACACCTTGCTAGTGGTCTTCTACTGCTGGAGCCCATCTGCTTCAAGGTTGGACATGTTGTGCGTTCAGAGATGGTATTCTGCATACCTTGGTTGTAACGAGTGGTTATTCGAGTTACTGTTGCCTTTCTATCATCTCCATCCACTCTGCCCATTCTCCTCTGACCTCTGACATCAACAAGGCATTTCCGTCCACACAACTTTTCTCTTTGTCGGACCATTCTCTGTAAACCCTAGAGATGGTTGTGCGTGAAAATCCCAGTAGATCAGCAGTTTAATACTCAGACCAGCCCGTCTGGCACCAACAACCATGCCACATTCAAAGTCACTTAAATCCCCTTTCTTCCCCATTCTGATGCTCGGTTTGAACTTCAGCAAGTCGTCTTCACCACGTCTAGATGCCTAAATGCATTGAGTTGCTGCCATGTGATTGGCTGATTAGCTATTTGTGTTAACAAGCAATTGAACAGGTAATAAACAGCCTAATAAAGTGGCTGGTGAGTGTATACTGTGAATATGAGTAGGTTAGTTGGATTGTTTTTTATTAATGTTACCTAAAACAATGTATTCTGACTACAGATACCTGTTGAATTATTATATTATATTATCGTCAAAGTCACAGCCAATGGTGGTTGACAATAAACATACCAGCATATAAACTCGCTGGCGCCGTTGCTAGCTCGGCTCGCCCTTTCGGCCACGTGACCCTCGTCTTGTAGGTCATAGCGGTCGCTCTGAAGTCTCCCCTTTCCTATAAATTTTGTCTTCAATTGTACTTGAGACCCTAATGTTTCTAAAGATTCCAAATATGGTATATTTATAATATGGTTTATTGGGGAAAATGTGTCTAAAATGATGCAGAAGATATTCATTTCTGTTGAAAAGGAATGATTATAAAACAAAGTCTAAAAGTTTAAGAATAATGTTGGAACAAACTCCTACATTATCTATTATATATGTGACACTATCACACTGTGAACACTGGAAGATAGAGAGTGAATTTATGGTAAAAGTTAAAGAGGTTAAACTGCTCTATAGTGCTCCTCCTCTCTGAGACAACAGTCTTTTCTGGCTCAGCTTCCAACATGATTTCTTTTCTTCCTGCGGGTTCATCTCTCAGCAACCTACTGGGACAAGACTGTATATGATATAGAGGACGATTGATTCAGCGAAGGTTAACCTTGTTGTTAACACCCCATTCCTCCACCCAACCCTCCTGCCTGCTGACGAAACAGTCAATCTTACACCTGCTCTCCACCCTGGACTCCACTTTAAGGAGTGGACAGCTGGGGCGTAAATTAATGTAAAGCAGGAGTTCACAACCTTTTGCTTTTGGCAAGCAGCCCCACGTTGAGGCCGAAGAACTCCTTTGACCCCAATAACTACGGAGGGAAAATGTTTAGGTTGAGCCTTTTAGACTACATGCAGTGTTTTAATCCTCCACAGGGCAGAAATGAAACTGCTCTCATAAGCCGGTCAATGGAAATTCATTGGCAAGCCGTGTGACGTTTATAGCGCTTCTATGCAGCCCAAAGGCCATTGGAAGACGTTCCACAGTCATTTCTGTATAATTAGGAATTTATCAAGGGACCCGTTTTAACATCAGAAGACACCACATTGGTTGCCAGCCCGAAGGTTGGGGCTACTGTGATGTACTGTAGAGAATTGCGGTGTAAAACCTGGCCACGGGCGGGATATGTATGTGCATTAGTGGAGCCATTGTGAGTACAGGACCCCAGGCTGTGAATAGTGATCATCATTTCATGGTGTGTTTTCTAGTGTTTGTGTCAGTGTGTGCTAAATGAGTGTGGCTTTATTATGTGTGTATATGTGTCGCCATCAAATGTCAGAGAAGTCGAGGTCTCTGGCTTCCACATACACACACACACACACACACACACATACACACACACACACACAGCCCCCTCCAGAGAAAATCCATGTCCCTGACTATTTTTAGAGCTGTATGCCATCCACTTCTCAATCAGTGATGTCTTTCTGTCACTGCAGCAAATCAAGTGCACCCCCCACTGCCAACCAATCACATACACAAACACACACACACACACACACATTGACATACACTTATAAGTCTATACAGTTCTTGTGAGGACCCTGATTGACATAATGCATTTCCCAACAGTGGTTCCCGACCTTTCTTTTGCCTGTGACCACTTAATACAAAGCAATGTTATGGCTTATTCAAGTCTAATAGTGATTTTCTCCTCTCAGATTGTTTTATTTGGCTCATTTTTAGAGGCCTGCAGAGGTAAAACTATAAAATACTTAATATAGATTAGAAAAATGTCTGGAAAATAAACACAATTTTGCGTAGCAGACTTTTGTTTCTTATTATTTCCGACCACTGTAATCATATTATGACCCCTCATTCACATTCATATTCATCTTGCAACCCTTGTGATGGTCCTGAGATGGAAACCACTGTTCTATAACCATCATTATTGGAGGTAAAACTAAGACTAAGTGCACAGAAACTGTCTGTAATAAAACGTTGCACTGGATGACTTGATAGGTCAACACGTTGCGTTGCCAGATGATGTTGCATTGCGTTGCGTTGCCGTAAAAGTTGAGCTGGATTCAGCTTTTTTGTTGGACAAGCTTCTGTATCACTGTAACAACAATGAAATAAATGAGAAGGTTGCGGTGGAGGAGCAGTGCTAATGCTCGCCTGAAGATGGCCTTACGCTATAACCGTAACCCCTAAAGCCAAGTCTTGTGTCTCATTTACATCCTATGGGACGGATGGTCAACACATTCTTACTCCCAACTCGTGAAACTCTGACGCTCTAGGTAGCCCTCTGGTGTCCGTTTTGGACGTGTCAGGGACGGCGTGTCAGTATCTGCTTGTTACATGCATCGTGCATTTTCAAAATAAACTTCCGTGTTCACAGGAAACGTACAGTTTCTGCCTGTTACATGCATCATTTTACATTTCGTCTCTTTTCAAAATAAACTTTTTAAAGTAGTTTTACTTAGTTTTAAGGTTTACTTACACAACAAAACTACTTAAACATTATTACATTCATCATATACATACAGATGATACATACATTCAATTTGACCTCTGCATTTAACCCATCCTAAGCATTTAGGAGCAGTGGGCTACTTGAGGGTTCACTGTCTCGCTCAAGGACACTTCGACATGCAGACAGTAGGAGCCGGGGACCGAACCGTCAACCTTGTTGTTAAAGGGCGACCCGCTCTACCTCCCTCTCCGCTTTCTAACAAAAGTAGCGTAAAAGAAGTCAACGTTGACACAGGACACGTACAGCGGTCTCCTGGGGGTACGTCCTGTGTTTGACCCAACGATCCTCTCCTCCCACCCGCCCTACACAGACTTTCTCGCTCTTTATACTACGTCACTTGCTCTGACTGACATATGGGTTTACATTAGAGTTATTTGACGAGTTGGGAGTGACGACGGGTTGGGATGGTGGAGATGGGAACGATTCCTGTGCTCCCAACTTGCGAGTGTTCACATTTTCAATGTTCCATGTTTGTTTGGTTTTCAGGCACTTCTGTTTTATTAAGGGAGTCGGATAGATCACAACTTAGATATTAAAAATTACGATTTGGCTGTTGACATGAATGCCATTTACAAGTCGGGAACTGGTAATTAATGAGAATGTGTCACAGGCCTTTGAACAAGTTAAGTACCAGCCCCGAAACATCCTCACTCTAAAACATGTCCTCAATTTTCTAAATGTCCTCAAGCTCAAGGTCTAAAACACAAATGGTCCTCACAAAGACAGAAGTATAATAGCACACATACAGTAACACAGTGCGACCCCTCCCCCCAACCTGCTCCTTCACTGTAACTGTAAAAGTGGTGACATCCACAGAATGCACAAGAAGACATAATGCACAGCAACATTTGCACCAACTCGCACATACTCACGCTCACGAATGTGCTTTCTGTTGCTTGATTAGAGATTCACTGAGGCGTGACACAGGGTTGTTATTTTTTTCTTATTCGTTTCCCTCCTCCGCTCCGGTCTGCAAATGCAGAAATAATAGAAGCATGTGTAGTAACACTGATGTGCAGAGCAGAAGACGCGCTGACTAATGTGTGAAACATGTGCTGTGGGTTGGTCAGCTGCCCACGACCCACGGAGAGCAAATTAGCCACAGAGAGGCCAAACGGTACGGACAGGTGTAGAGATGGTGATAGTAGGAAGCCCTAATTCAGACAGAATAGGTACTGAATTTATATTTTATAATGACAGGGTGGCCTAGTAATTACAGAGAAGTATTTTAACTTGATGATCCAGGTTTAGGGCTCACTGTTTTCATTTTTAAAAATCCAGAAATGTGTTAGTTTTTAGGCCCACAGTGAAGTGCTGAATAAACTTGTGATAACACTGGTGTTTTACAGGGAAAGTCATTCACCAATGACGCTCAATATTTGAAGAGCACAAACTTTGATCTTTAGTATTGGATCAGTGTGTCTCTCCGGTAGAGCTTTGGCTGCGGGGCCGCGGGTTTCCACCCAGGGAACCTGATAGCTTTTCTTTCCCTGATATGACATAGATGGAAATGTGATAGTATCTTTGTCTGTCTAGTCTTGCTTTCTTGTGGTGGTTGTCTTATTTTATTATTTTTATTTTATTTTATTTTATTTTATTTTATTTTATTTTATTTTTTTATTATTTATTTTATTTTTTTGTTTTTTTTGTTTTATATTTTAAATTTTTTATTCGTGATGAAAATTTAAAAAATGCGCGTAATGTTTTTCGAGCGGTTGTAGCCTAGGCAGCCAATCAAATCAAGCAAGAGGCAGACTTTACTACTTTACCTCTTCTTTCCTATTGTTTAAATGCCGGAAGATGTGGCTGGCTAGCCAGTTAGCTGTTGACTCCTTCGACTCTGCTGCTGCTGCTGGACGGAGAAGACACTTTCAGTTTATAATTGTAGCGTCCATCTTCCAACAAAGTATCGATAAAAGGCTTTGTATTTTACAAATTATTTTAATTATTTTAATTTAAATTTGACGAACATGAAACATGCAAAATTAACTAAATGGGTTATGGGTTATGTTAATGGTGGGGGGCGGTGGAAAGTAATGTAATCGTTTATGCCCAAAACACCGTGCGACACCAGTAACAGTGATTACCTCAGGCACTTTACTCCCCCTGGCATTTCCTTCTAAGATTGTACATAATGCCATTCATACAGTGAATTGTGATCAGTATCTTCTTGCAGCTTAACTTTGTGTTGACATACAGTCTGTTTTATTTATTTTTTCCAAAATCTGTCTGTTTTGTGATAAAGTGGCCAAAAAGTGTTTCTCTGTGGCTGACCCTGTGCGGTGTCCTCCCTGGAGAGGAGGCGAAAAGAGTATTTCTGCACACAGGCATCAATAATGGATCAGTTTTAGCCCCTCTGGACAGTATCATGACCTTTTATGTTTGCTTTGTAAATTGTGATTTGTGCAATGGAGGTCAAACATCTTGGTACAGTATTGTTTCATAGACAGTTATGGTCCATTTCAATGAAGAATTGGGCTCCAGAATGAAGAATGAGGCCATATTTTACCTTTTCCATCTGGTCTGACAACTCTGATATTATAACCACGACAGTGTGGAGACGTGGTTCTCAATCAAGTGGAATTGAGGCTCAACGAACTGCAAATCTATATTCCAACCCAACAATACAGCAGCTCATTTAACTGATTACCTTCAACCAGAGAAAAAAGTAATTAATTAGTGAAATCAGCTGCTGTACCAGTTCGGAGGAGTGGATTTCTTCATCCATGGTGGAACACGATGTAGAGCATTTCTGTATCTTAATCCATGAAACTAGCTGATAGGACCTCGAGGCTGATGAGTAGTGAGAATATGTTAAAGTTATTACTGCTCAAATAGAGCTTGTAGGACAGCGTGACAGATATATATATATATATATATATATATGTATGGAGTATGATTTAGAAATCAAGCAGACGGCTCTAGACTTTAGACCTGCAGCCACATAAACGAAGAACGCGAAATAAAGTTCTGAAGAAATAAAGTCTGAAAAGAGATATGCAGACTGCAACACTATGAATGCCTTCCAGGAACATCTCTTCTCGTCTGTATAGTTTTTCGACAAATAGAAATCCTAACTCAAGGTCCCCTTACTAGATTTCTCATGGGGCTTTCAGACGCATCTCATCAGTGAATGGAGTGTACGTAGTTGTCGTGTAAATAAATACTTGCTTAATAAATAAGAAACATATCTATAATAAGTGTCATTATTATGTGTAATTCATGTAATAAATACTTATGTATGTAAAATGTTTTGGTTCCACCAGGTATCTGTAAATCCATCACTAAGTTCGTTGGTAAAATTCTTCCTAAAATCTTAGTAACTAGCTAGTTTCAGAACGGTTTAAAGGTCCCATATCATTCTCATTTTCAGGTTCATACTTGTATTTTGTGTTTCTACTAGAACATGTTTACATGCTGCGATGTTTAAAAAAACCTTTATATTCCTCGTACTGTCTGCCTGAATATACCTGTATTCACCCTCTGTCTGAAACGCTCCGTTTTAGTGCATTTCAACGGAATTGTGTTGCTAGGCAACAGTTTGGGTCCATGTTTACTTCCTGTCAGCTGATGTTATTAACATACACTGCAACAGGAAATAAACTGGGACACATTTAGAATGTTTGCGTTTAAAACCGGGCAATGGTCTAAATATTGTATATTTGTGACATCACAAATCGACAGAAATCCTAACGGCTTGTTTCAAACACACAATTTCTGAATACGGGCTGCTGTGTGTATTTCTCCGGTTTCTCTGGTTTCAACCTACCAGTTTAAAGAAAAGAGTAAATTCCCACACAGGAAGGAATTCTAAAGCTCCTGGTTAAATGAACAGAACCTCCAGTCCATGTTGAACACGACGCCCAGATCCATCTTTCTATTTTTGGGGCTTCAACAGTTTGCTTGTTTCTATACACGACAAGAGGAGTTATGCTTTATTATTTCATTTCTAAGATTTACTGTTCCCTGATGCAAAGGGGAGCTTGTCGCTCTCCCAACTCATTCATATATGATGCTGTTTGTCATTTGGCTGCAGGCGGTTTGACTTGGCCGGCTCCGGCTCTCTAAGCTGTCACGGACCCACGCCGACACCCAGAATAGCCCTCGTGCATTTCTTGCCCTCAGCCCAACCACCCTCCCTCACCACCACCACCACCACCAGGGTGCTGCTCCAGCTTTCATTTCAGAGGCTGCTTCCTCCGTTACTTCCCTCTCTTCCTCCTCCTCCTCCTCTCCCTCTCCCTCTCTTGTCGCCCCCTATCAGACACTTTCATCTCTGAGTGTTTTATTGCATTGTGTCCTTGTAGAGGAGGACCTTTGGGCTCGCTCCAGACATCCAAAAAAATATAGCTCACTTTTTCCCCCCCTTCCTGCTCGCCTTGCTCTTGGCTCAGAAAATATGGAGCATGGTTGTCTGTTTTTTCAATTGCTCCCCCCGTCCTCTCCCTTACCTTTGAGTGTCCTCTCCCTTTTTTCATCTTGTCTTTTTCTCCTTCAGCACCGGCAGTCAGTATGTTTTTATGGAGACAGTGTTGCAAGGGTGCATGACAAGTGAAACGGACCAACTCTCTCCTCCTCCCCCCCGTAGCCAGGCCTCTCTGTTTAGATCAGTGACAGTCGCTTGTCTCTCCAGAAAGTACATTTTATTCTCAGCCGTGTCCCCTCATGTCCCCAGTAGTCCTGGTTTCTCTGGGATCTCCGTTTCTCTGCTTTATGTCCAAAACTCGTACTCTGTTTGAATTATGTTGGGAAATAATTGTTATTGTGTGATTCAATTCAATCCTTCATTTCACATGGGAGGTATTTACTGCAAAGCATGAGGCTTCATGATTTGAGTCAAGGGAATCCCACTAAAGTGAGCTATGGCTGCAACTAAGGATTATTTTCATTATCGATTCATCATTGCGGCTCTTAAGTGGGCATCATTTTTCAATTTACAAACAAGTAAAACACCCAAGAACATAAAAAGAAATGATTCTGATAATCCAAGGAAATAGAAATCACACAATTTGTCAGCGTCTTTATTATATGGTTTTGAAAAATCTAAGGCTACATATAAAGCGCATAACTTTTGCTACATTTACACCTAGTGTCCACGCTATTCTTGTGTTTTCTAACCCTAAAATGGAGACGTTTGAAAACACTGCTGACTCCGATTTAGTTTGAAAACTGTGGGATTACGTTTTAGTCTGAATGGGCGGAAACAGAGACTTTTAAAACGGGATGCCACAGACACCCACGTTTGCTTCTTGATTGGGTCTTATCAGTCACAACGTGTCCTTTGCTGATTCGCCACGCACCTATTACATGACATTTTTCCAGAAGAAAACAAAAAAACATCAGGCTCGACAGCCAGTGGCTGACTCCACACGGACCTTGTTGTCTATACTAGCAGCTTTTGTGCAGTTAAATGCAATCCAAGCAAAGAAATCTCTGGTCTTTTCGGTATTGCTGTCGTTCTTCTGTAGTAGTTTCTTCAGCTAAGCAACCAACCGCTGAGTACACAGTCTGCTTCCTGCCCAGTGTACGTGAATGGTCATGTGATATGCGTTTTCAGGCCGGAGATTATTTCTGAAACGGTGCTCAAGCGTTTGTGTACATGGAGATCGTTTTCATAACGCTATTTTATTGGTGTGAAGGGCAGTACACAAAACAAGGTTAGTGACATCCAATACAGAGGAATGGACAGAAACAGGAATATAGATTAAAACGAGACAAAAAAAAGACAAAAGAATTAAAACGCTGCTTTAAAACAAAAACGTATTAGTGTGGATTTATCCCAGATTAAAGGTGCTCTGTGCAGTTTTCCTGTAAACAAGCAAAGATGTTTACAATCTTAACATTTTGAAACCTGCTTTGTTTAAATCCATGTTTACTTGTTTCTTCTTCTTGCCTTTTGTTGTTGAATTGCTACGTAACCGCCACCTGTTGATCAGTAAAGTGATGTGAAACCATTGTCATCCACGTACATTCATATGTTCGTGGGGGAGCCTTTTAAAGCTGCGATTTTCATCATCGATGAATCAATTTACTCAATTGTTTGATCTATAGAAGGACATAAAATAGAGAATAATGCATCACAATTTCACAGAGCCCAAATCCTCATATTTGAGAAGCTGGAATGAATGAATTTAACGATAAATAACTTAAACGGTTACTTGAATATGCATTTCTTTGTTCATTTATTACCTGTCTATCAATTATAATTAACACAAGACATAGCAGGCTAATTGGGGGTTGCGATCACTGTTAAACATGGTTCTGCTGATCTAAATCAGGACTGCAGGTGACATCCTGAGCATCCCTTTGTGTTTCACTGTGTTATCCATCTTTGGGGTGAAAGGGAGGTCCCTGCTGTTACAGTTGCAGCACAAAGGCGACATCTGTGTAGCCTTTCTCTGGTGTTATTGGCGTGTTTGGACAATGGCTTTAAGGGCTGGAGTAACAGTGTGTAATCTGAGGGGACACAGGAAGCGAGCTGCCACTGTGTGATCTCCTGCTCGCCCTTTCCTCCGCCTGCATCAGCTGCTGAGCTTTGTGTGTGTGTGTGTGTGTGCGTGGGGTTTGTCAGGGAAGCGTGCAGATGAAGTAATAGACTGTGTGTCAGCAGACAGAGGTAAACCTGTTTGGACTCTTTATTCCCTCCAGGGACACTTTCATTGTACTGTTTAGCTCGGTGCAGCCGGATGAATAGAATGGAAAAGGTTGAAGTTTTAACGGAAAGTGGTCGCGTGTCATCATGTGTCGCATTTAGAGAGGGAGCCGGGCTGGTGAAAGGGGGTTTTTGTATCCATGACAACAAGTAAGAGCGAGAGCAGCAAATGGGAGCGGGTCCGGGGCGCATTAGATATTCGAGTCCTGAGAATGTGAGAGATGCACGGGATCAGGGAGGTATCTTGTCGCTGAGGGCACATTAGATCACGCCGCTCCTCTCTTAAATCTAACACAGGCTGTAACCTGAGCAGCTGCCCGCTATAGGTGAGCTCAACGAGAGGTGCACCGCTCCCACGGAGATGTTTGCATGTCGTGTGAGACCGCGAGGCTACGTCGAAGGAGGTGAGAGGGACAGCTGCAGTTGGAATCCGGATAATGTGACTCCGTGATTCCTCTTAGCAACAGTATTAATAAACCCGGCTGGATCCTCGCTGTGAGTCCTCATCATGAGTTACACGTCCGCCAGTCACAGGAGCACGCACCTCACAGCGAGGCCGCACCTTCCCATCTGGTTTTGTGTATCTTGTTATAACCCCGATGAGACACCCTCCGCCTCTGTCCTCTAGCTGATTTTGTAAAGTCATATAATATTGTATTGATCACTGTGTTGCTGTGACCCCTCACCCTTCCTCCACAGTCAACTACAGCTCCGTGTCCCTTGAGCTCGCAGCGATTTAGGGGTCGATTGCTCAGGCTGAAGCCGCTGACAGTAAATAATAGTGGACGCTGTGAATGTGACATCAACCGCTGGTTTCTAACTGGTTGTTCTGAAGCCAGCAGTATTTATGGTCGCTTTTTTTTTTTTGGAGCCAAAACAGGCAGAACGAAGCCAAGATCAGAGGAACAGTGGAGCTCAATGTACGGCTGCAACGAATCATTATTTTCATTATCAGGTAAAATGTCAAAAAAATGGCAATCACAACTCTTTACATTTTACAGTTTTACATTTTTTAAATATACCATACATACACTGCTTGTTACATGCATACAGTCTCTTTTCAAGCTTCCAACATTGGTTTACTTAGTTTTTAGGTTTACTTATACAACAAAGGTCCTTGTTTAGGTTCAGGCAACAACAGTACTTGGTTAGGCTTAGGAAAAGATTGTGGTTTGGGTTAAAATAAGTATGTCTATTATGTAAAATATGTACTTTTTTATGTTAGATAAGTTAATTTGGCAATGAATATTTAAGTTATATCACAAAACTAAGGTTAAATAAGTCAATGTCGACTTGGTTTCAAGTCCTGTGTTTGTTTGACCTGTCCACTCCCACCTGCCCTATGTGGATTTTCTCACATTTTATACTACGTCAGTTGCACTGAGCATCTAATAATGACACGGATGGGTTTACATTGAGGTTAGTTGAAAGTCCAGTGCGTCTCATACTGACGCTAAATGGTGCCCTCAGTGTGTTGGCATCAGACGTTGAGCGGCACTGACCAAGTGTCTGTATTTGATGAGTTGGGAGTGAGAACGGGTTGTCTCGAGTTGGACCAACAGTTCACAACCCAAAGATACAAGATTTACAATGAATACAAAAATAGAGAATAGCAGAAAGTCCTCATATTTGAGAAGCTTGAACCAGCAAATGTGTAGCGTTTTTCGATTAAAGATCTTTTCATTATCAAAATTATTGGTGATTCATTTTTATCTTATTGACCAATTTAATTGTTTCAGCTTTAGTTTGATGGATTCGGCAGTCAGGAGAACAACCACATGTCTTTCTAAAAGTGTCCATAAAGGGACTCATTATGATGTCAGTGATTATAATGTCTTGTAGAAGTAACATTTTGGCTTCATATTTTTAGTGGATGGGTTTGTTTTGGTAACTCTCTAAATGCACAGACGTCAAGAGAGCGACATAATCATAAAATTAGAACATTAAAACACCAAATAGTAGTAATTGTTAAAATTTGAGATGAACTTAATCTTGCTTGCAAAAGCCGCTTCGCATCAACTCCACGCCTGCTGTTTTATTAATTTCAACTTCACTTTTTGCAGCCATCAAGTGAGTGTTTGCTATCCAGTTAAATTAATGTTAATGTCACTAATGAATCACCATTAACAGCGACTCAAAGTCTGTCTTCCATTTGTGTCGTTTTCTAAATCACCACGACTCCCATCTGTCGCCCGCTCCGATTGGACGGCAGATATAAAACAAGAGTGATTGTGAATTGATTCATTTCTACAAAGTGTAGGCGCATAAACGGCACACAAATCAATCTCTCTCTCTAAAAGAAAAAAAACCTGCTTCTAAAATTGCTTCCAATGTGATCGCACCCTTCATGAGCTGCTCAAGGACACTTCAGCAGGGAGGGAGCTCGCCAAAAAAACGGCGGCTTGAATTTGGGTCCTCCGGATGAAAGAGTGTCTGTTTGGGCACGAGGCCACGCCGCCGCCTCGGCGTGATTGAACATAACAAGAGATACTCACATCAGGGCTTGTATATTGGTAAATTTGTGAATGTAGTGCATGCATCTCTTATTCTCTCTTTCTGGGTTGAGTGTCCAAACTGGGACTCACTTTGGCAGACATGTATTATTCAAACCGAATCTGGCACCGCTGCACTAACTCCCGTGCTTTTTGCCTTAAACAACTTGCAATCACAGCTATTGCATCTGGCTCAAGCTTGGCCAGCACATTTGCAAGTGGCCAAGTGGAGAGTTTTGTGTGATTGCATGACTCATTTTCTTTTTTTTTGTTTTGGTTTATGTAATATTGATGCCTGACTTCAGCGGGCCGGTCGCCATTTGGAAGGCTGTTTTACTTCCTTGTTTATAAAAGTTTTAGCTCTTTGTCAGCTGGTCAAGTACGCTTTGATTGGTTCGCCTCGCTGGATGAGTAGAAATAAAGTGGAGATGAGGATGAGGGGAGGACGGGGAGGACGGGGAGGACGGGGAGGACGGGGGGGCATATACAGGCCTTGTGGGTGTGGAATATTAAATCTGATGCTAGTTTGTCATCAGATTGGCAAGAAATCATTGACAAATGTGTTTACTGGCTTTTTTCTGTGATTGCCGGGGAAAAGCAATAATCAGGACTATAATGAGCGAGGCCCATAATCCCTGCGCTTGGTGACAGAAACCAGGCCTGCTTAATTAAGGCACTGATTTCCCACGAGGCACTGGGGCCATTTTTTTCCCTCCTTGTCCTCTTCCCGTCTTTATTGGCTTGACTTTATTTGGGTTTTTGAGTGGAGGCGTCGCCATGATCTGACGAGGCTGAAATACTGGTTTTAAAGCTGTTTTTCTGATGATTCTCACTAGAGGTGTGCATAATAAAACGTGACAGTTAACCATGTAACGATTCAATACGGTTCGATATAATGTAACTTTGATAAGATCCGATTCAGTTTAACTTAATTCATAGTATTCTCATGACATGTCGTATATTTCCTATACCTATACAGCTCACTGCGGCTCATTGGTCAAGGTTGCCATTTAATGATAATAACCTTTAATTTCCACTGTTGTTTGCCTTCTATCTGTAATGATGATCTGATGGAATACTATGAATCAGTGACATGGTGTCCCACATTGTGAAACCATGAGGTAAGATCCTTATTATATATATATTAGGGCTGTCAAAGTTATCGCAATAATAACGCATTAACGCAAATTAGTTTTAACGCCACTAATTTCTTTAACACATTAACGCAACTTGCGGTTTTAGGTTGTAGCGGGCTCAGTTTTAAAGCTAGAGAGAGGATACTGACATCATATGAAACTAGAAAATCTAAGAAATCCATTGGTACCAACCATGTCATACTAGTTTGTCATGAAGGAAGCGAAATAACACTCCAAACTTATGCTAAATTTTGGCGAGGAAAAACTGGCGTGGCCATTTTCAAAAGGGTCCCTTGACCTCTGACCTCAAGATATGTGAATGAAATTACATTTTCTTCATGAATACGAGGTGAGTAATTGACATACGAATGGTCAAATTAGGGCTGTCTAAGTTAATGCAATAATAAAGTGTTAACACAACTTAGTTTTAACGCCACTAATTTCTTCAACGCATTAACCCAACTTGCAATTTTTAGATTGTAGCGGGCTCAGTTTTAAAGCTAGAGAGAAGATACTGCCATCATATGAAACTATAAAACCTAATGAATCCATTGGTACCAACCATGTCATGCTAGTCTGTCGCGAAGGAAGCAAAATAACGCTCCAAACTTACGCTAAATTTTGGTGAGGAAAAACTGGCATGGACATTTTCAAAGGGGTCCCTTGACCTCTGACCTCAAGATATGTGAATGTAAATGGGTTCTCTGGGTACCCACGAGTCTCCCCTTTACAGACATGCCCACTTTATGATAATCACATGCAGTTTGGGGCAAGTTATAGTCAAGTCAGCACACTGACACACTGACAGCTGTTGTTGCCTGTTGGGCTGCAGTTTGACATGTTATGATGTGAGCATATTTTTTTATGCTAAATGCAGTACCTGTGAGGGTTTCTGGACAATATTTGTCATTACTTTGTGTTATTAATTAATTTTCAATAATAAATATATACATACATTTGCATATAGCAGCATATTTTGCCCATTCCCATGTTGATAAGAGTATTACATACTTAACAAATGTTGGGTGTATTGATTTTTGACCAGTTCCCTTCAAACTTTGAGTCAGATTCATAGTTTTGTATCGATGTAGCCGTTTCAAAGACTATTGCATCGATTTCCGATACGTATCGGTTCTTCTTGTCTATAATTCATTTCCTGGCCCCTGTGCAGGTCGGTTTACTTCCAGCAGATGATGTTTTCTACTAAAACTTTTGAGGAACAGAACTCCTCGTAATCCTGCCGTGAACACTGCAGTGAAGTGAAAATAATGTGTGCTGTTTAAAAACCATGCTTCAGTCCCTCCACACGTGCATCAGCAGTGGTTAAATGCAGTCTTGCATGAGGTGGAAAAGCACTCAGTAGATTAAGGGAAGAGATGGAGGCAGAGGAAACTTTCAAGAGAATTTGGAAAGGTTGTGTTTAGTTCAAACCAGAGAGCCCAGGGCCGGGGTCGGAGGCAGCAGGTGTTTTACACGGAGGAGAAAAAGGTCGTATTTAATTGCAGCACTTTTAGCTGCTGCTCCTTCTCTCGCCTGGAGTACATAAGTCTTCCTAGAGTTTGTGAAAATCTACTCCAAAAGGGGAAAATCTTCACAGGCTTTGCAGAGTGAAAGTTGAGCGATGTGAGGGTCAGTGCGCGCCGACAGAGAAGCGGAGATTGGATATCTCACATATCACATATCACCTCCTCTGGTGTGGTACTCCACCACAGTGGTTTCACACTTCTAGCCACTACGCAGTATTATTTAGTGTTTGTGGAACGAGAGCCAGAGAGGAGAGCAAAACAGTAAATCTGCTGTCGAAGAAGAGGCATTGGGAAGCGGAGAGGAGGCGGGCAGCTAAAGCAAATTTCAGCCGCAGTGTGGTTTTTGGCCGCAGAACAGAGGGAGTAAGAAACACTCTGCATCTGCCTCTCCATCTCTCTCTCTCTCTCTGGCTCCCTGCACCACCTCCACTTTCATGTCTCACTCCCTCTTCACAGTTTCCATCTCTTCTTTCTTTCTCCTCCTCCGTCTGCTCTGGACGTGGGGAAGGCCGAGGCCGCTGGCTGTCGGCGGCCCAGTGCAGCGGAGGTGTGAACCCTCTAATCGCCTGTCATTACCCAGTGGCACTTCCCACACTAATACTCAACTTAAGGTGCTATGTCTAGCATGTTAGCATCAATAAATCATTTAGTTTGACACGTTGGTGTGATTCAATTTAACAAATGAGAACACTGGTGAGAAGATTGACATCCTCTTTACTTCGTCGTACTTACTTTTACTTTCCTGCAGATTTTGTGTGATTTTTCTAGTGCTGGATTTCTTCACATCACAAAGAGAGACTGATGTATGCCACAAATTATTGTAGTTTCTACCTTATGTCCGTTTATTGTGTTGAATTTCACATTAGATTTATCCATACCCTTCAAAGCAAGTACACTTACCAGAGAGGGAGAGCAAAGAAGAGATGCAACAACTCAACAATTAATGGTTCTCAAAAACTGCTACACACAGTATCCATAAAGGAACATTTTGGAAATACACTATATTTAACTTCTTGCCGAGAATCAGATGAGATGATCGATACCACTCTCATGTCGTTAAGTACAGAGCTGAAACCAGGAGATAATTTGATTAGCATAGCTTAACATAAAGACTGGAAGCAGGGGGAAACAGTTGGCCCAGCTCTGTCCAATGTTGAATAGTTACAGCAGGTAAAGCCTCAGTTATGCTTTCCGCACGGGCGGAAAACAGCTGATGCGGAATCATGACGAGGAAACGTTTGGATCTTTTATACTCTGTGCAGGTTTCACCTCATGGCAAATCGATATTCTCCCAAACTGTAGGGGGCAAGTATATTGAAAACTGGCGTCTACAGCCCGGTTTCAGCACGGTCCGTCCATCCACTTCTCTATCTTGTAGCTCGCCTGGTTTCCTAAAACTTCCGTTCCCACATTATGAAACTGCATTGTCAATTACGTTTCAAGGGAACATATTTTCTTCT